>JANIJG010009826.1:69839-109027 GCA_024611175.1 Megaceryle torquata
ATGTGGCTCTTAGTGACATGGTCTAGCTGATGTCATGGTGTTTGGTCATAGACTGGACTTGATAATCTTGGAGGTCTGTTCCAGCCTCAAAAATTCTGTGATTCTGTGACTTACACTGCATCTGGAGTTCTTTTTGGTGGTAAATATTGCAGAAATGTCTGATTCCAGTAGCTTTCTATATATGACCTTGTGTTATATGCTATACAGGATAACTGGCACACATGTTTGTAAGGAGCATACATTTTGATCTGTTAAATTAGTGAAATCTATGGAGAGAGGCACTTATCTGAGTTCCAGTAGAGAAAACAGAGAAGAAACTGAGTTCTTAAAGTCCTTATCAATTAATAAAAAAAAGTAGTAATCCAATAATGAATGAGATCTTTTTGCGAGGGAGATCAGTCAAGATCTTCAGGCACAGATTTTAGCAGGGGGCCAGATCTAAGTGTAGATTTATGTGACTGTGCATGGAGACAAGAGGAAACAATTTCCAAATGCACTTTTTTTTTTTGCTTGATTTAATTGGTTCTCCTTATTGCAGGGCTGCTGCTCTGAAAGAAGACTCTGAATGCCTTAGGGAATGAAGAAGAAGGGGCAAGGCCTGTATCTTTTGCTCTGTTCATCTGAGCCTGCCCTACGTAGCCATTGCTGCTATATACCAAATAAACAGTATGGTTCTACGAGCACGGAATTGACAAGGAGATTTATCAGTTATCTCTATCTGAGTCACAAGGCTTCCCATGGTTTTCTTAGGGTAACTGCTTATGCAAAGTGTAAGACTGCAGGGCTAAATACAGAACATAGTTATTAGCCTTGCTGTGCTTGCAAGTTTTCTGGGGCTTTCCTTGCATGCTGTGTTCTAGACAAGCTTTGGGGCATATTCTGTAGGGGAATAGCCTTTCCCTTTGATTTATTGCACAGGGAACTACTCTAACCACTTGGATGCTGTAGCGTTAGTGAAATGAGTCTGCTGCCAATCCGTGCTGTGCAAATCAAGTAAATCTGCTCTCTCAAAGACACTCTGCATGCCCTCTGAAGATGCTCAGGTTGTATGTATAAGAGGTCATTTTAACTTGGGGATATAGAAGAAGAGGGCAAAGTAAGAGCTGATTATGTATTTGTTTACCTGCTTTCATTTTCCTCTCACCCTCCCTAAAGAACAGACACTTATTTCACAGTCTTCTCTGTACCCTAATGGTCTTTCTGCATCTCTGCCAAACAGATGTGTGGATGTTAAAGAAACTTACAAGAACTTCCAGATGGCAGAAGTAAAAAGGAAAGGTGTCAGTAAAGTATAACATGCAGAAATCTCTGAATAATATCTACAGAGAACTAAATTAAGACTTCCACGGTCATAAAATTTTATTGTACAAAAAGTAGTAAGATAAAGTACTGAGCATGTCGTGCTGTTGATCAAAAATCCCTTGGTGTTATTGGTTGTTAAAAAAAAAGCAAACAAAGATTTTACGAGAAATAGGCATAAAAGTCCACTACTTTAAAGGGTTTATATCTCAAGTAGCATTTGTGCATATGACTTGTTTTGAGTAAAAGTTGAATTGTAGATGCTGGTCTGACATTGTCCATGTCCCCAGCAAGAGAGGGGTATTACATTTCATCAAGGCTGACTGCTGATCTCTCGTGACATTTGTGACTACCATCTGCAGTCTGCCTAAAACAGGAAGTTCTCTGTAACATTTTAGGTACTGCAATGAGCATCTGTTTTTAGAATACTATTTCTGACTCTAAAGGATGGTTGTTTTTCTTCTTTTAAATAGAACTCATGTTATTGATCCAACCCAACTCCTCCCTACCTCCTTTTTTTTCCTCAAGCTCCTATACATCCTTTCTTGATGACTGCAGGACTGCAAAAAGCTGAATTCTGCCTGTGCTTTCTTGGTGCAATGTTACTGGTTTCCATAGAAAGGGTTCTGTTCCAGTCTTTGTAGGAAAAAGGAGCCTAGGTGAGATTATCAAGCACTCTGTTCAGTTGTGCCTTGAAAACCTCCAGTGATTAGGACTCCATCATGTCTTTGGAGAGGTTGTTCACGTCATCAGTTGTTTTCATTGTGAAAAAAATTATTTCTTCTATCAAGATGAAACCTCTTCAGATGCAACTTGTACCCATGGAGGGCCTTTGCCCTCTCCATGTTGCTTCATCCTCTTTCTAACTATCCTTTAAGAACTGAAATATTGTTATTAGATCCTTTCTAAGTCTCCTCTTCTTCGGGGAGAAAAGACCTAACACCTTCAGTCTTTCCTTACAGGGAAAGTTCTTCATCCCTTTGATAATCTTCATGGCCCTTTTTTAGACCCTCTCTAGTCTGTCTGTATCTTTTTTTCACTGTGGGGACCAGAGCTGGACACACTACTTAAGGTGTGGCTTAGCAAGTGCTGAGTAGAATGTCATGAGGACATCTCTATCTCTGCTAGTAATGGCCCTACAGATGCAGTCCATGATCTAATTTGTCTTCATTGCTGCTGTGGCTCACTTCTCACTCATGTTCAGCTTGTCCACTACGATCCCCATGTCACTTTCAGCAAGGCTGCTCCCCAGCAACACAGATCTGAGCCTGTACTGGGCACTTTGGTTATTTTCTTCCAGGTGCAGGACCTTGCACTTTTCTTAGTTAAACTTCATACTGTTCTTGGTAGTTCACTTTTCCAGCCTGTCCAGGTCTCTGTAAGAGATGCACATGCACTGCACAAATACATTGACATTTCTTTGTGCGTGCTGAAGTCAGTCTGTTTTGTTTGGAGTAGATAAACTTCCTTCACCCCCAGACAATTCATAGGAAAAGAGTTTTGTTAATTGTTTTATCCACTAATGGCAAACAATTAATTATTGGAATGTTGTGGAGTTAATTTATATACCTTTTCTGGTCACTAGATGGTGATAGGTAACCATAATGAAGACAACTTCCCCTGGGTTTTGTTCTAAGTAAAGAAAGTGATGATTCTGTGCTGATTTGGACAGCAGGGTGTGCATTTCATCATTAGAAATACTATTCTGGTACCAGGTTTCTTGAGGACAGGATGACACCTACACTTGTCAACCCATAGCTTTTTATCAAAGCAAACTTCTTCACTGGAGTCTGTTTTAAATGAAAAATACAATTTGGGTATAATTTAATCTGATATACACTTTATTATCAGTAATCCACTTCTGAATTTAGACAAGTACGAAAATGATTTTGAACATGCATATATGTGCATGTGTGTGCAGAAATTACTACATGACCTAAGAAAAAAGGAACTTAAAAATATTAATGTCTATTATACCTTGGAACCAAATACATAATGTATTATGTACCCCCTTGTAGTGGCAAAATTGTATGTTTTACACTATGTTTGTGTATTCCATGTGTTCTGCATCTACATGTCCATACAAGAAATAAATATATAAACAGCTTTTTTAGTACCAGCTTTTAGACATTTCTCACTTAAGAGTCACTTACAGTTATGGGATCTTTTCAGTAAGATCACACCTCATCTTTACAGCTTAAGTTGCTGCTTCTTGTAGCTTAGTTTTTAAAAGAGGATTAATTTCTAGGGAGAGTTTGCAAACACTCAGAGATGGAACAATTCTGTTCCTTCAGGTACTGAAGGCAGCTGCAAAGCTGTCCTTTAGCCTAAACTCCTCTGTGCAAACATCCTTTCTGATAATGAAAGAAGGCTTGGTGTTGAAGCTTTTCTGTCGTTACCTGTCAGAGAGAGAAGAGCTACAGTGCTGCACCCTGAGCTTCTTGGAAGATACTAGATTTTACTTTTCAAATTTTGTGAATGAAACTAGTTATAGGCTTCTCTTCTTTAGCTGAAGTGATGAGTTACTAAACATCCTGACCTTTCAGAAACAGTGGTGAATGCAACCAGATAGTCTAGTTATGTGTGATTACTATAAATGGAGTTAAGCAGGGCTGTGCGTTGGCCGCAGGATTATTTAGAATGGGGTATGATGTAATGATCAGCAGTGCTTTAAAATACAATACTGGGATCTATGAGTGGTACCATACACACCACTAGCTCCCACCTGGGGAGGTGTTCCTAAAGAATTCAGTCTTGTTGTCGAGAGCTAGAGGCAAGAGCTTGAAGGAAACATGTTGGCAAATGAGAGAGGGGAGGAGAGAGTGGCATATAAAAAGGACTACTGTACTAGGTGAAACCAGACACCAACTTAGCTAGGTAGCTTATCTTGCTTTTTGTGTGTGTGTACGTGTATAATAACAGATACTTCGGACAAGGTTACAAAAGTAGAACTAAGGCACACATATAATTCCTCTTGAATGTGATTCACCCTCTGACAATTTGTGGGGAGTCTTGACTGAAAGACTGTTATCAACAATTATGTTTAGTTCTTAGTGGATTTCTCTTCCATGAACTTAAGCATTGAGTTTTGGTTTTTATTTTTTTTAAATGCTTTTAACCTTCATAGCATCCAGTGGAAAGGATGTCTATGGTTCATTAATTGTTTTACGGAGAAATACTGCTTTCTTCTGATTATTCTCCAGTTCTCACATTGTAAGAAACAGTAATTTTTTTCCCATTTGCCTCCTTCATCCCACTCATTATTTTGCGTGCCTCAGTCATATTGTTCTTACAGCCTGTGCATGGTTATGGGAATCAAGGACTAGAGATGACAGGAATATGGGAAATGTGGAGAGATGGAAAAAGCATGATCAGTGGGATTCACTCATAAATTTTTGGGAAAAAAAAATAAATATTGAAATTGCTCTGATTAACCACTTGAGAGTTGTTGGCCACTGCAGATTCATGTCTTTTTTATTCTGAAGGACATTAAGTTGCTTTATGGCTTCCCATGAATGCCCTATCCCTGGAAGTGTTCAAGATCAGATTGGATGGGATGTTGAACAACCTGGTCTAGTGGAAGATGTCTCTGCCAAAGGTAGAGGGTTTGGAACAGAGATGGTCTTTAAGGTCCCTTCCAACTCAAACCATTCTATGTTTCTATGATACAAGTACTCTGCAGTCAGGCTGAAACAGTCTCTGCAGAGATTAATGATATAATGCTGCTCAAATTGTAGACAAACTTTCTCGCTAAGATCAAGTCCTACTCTTTATAGTGGTCTTGCAGTGTGATGCAGCGGAGGAGAATGATGTGCACAGTGCCCAGAGTTTTCCTGAATTGTCATAGAGAGTTTGCCTGCTCTTCCACCTATGTACGCTGCTCTGCTCAAAGCCCTACAGATGTTTCTTAATAAATTTTCCATCTGCAATGCCAGCAACATGAACTCAAGTTGCAGTGAAGGAGACTTAGGACTTCTTTCTGCTCCCTTGTTGCCAAGATATCTGAAGAATTTATCTCAGCAGCTAGCAGCTAACTGCTTAGTGTTTTGTAAGGAGTACTGGAGGTTGCAAATTTTTTCTCTTCAGATTTCTCCTTGAATTTTTTAGCCATTTTGAATTTCCTGGACTTCTATTTACTGGCCCAGCAGAACCATTTGCACTGAGTGCTGCATTGCTTTTGTGTCTGTATAAGATGCATGGTTTTGAGTTTGGTCTAGACCTGTGCTTCCATTCTGACATGTGCAAGCAGATGCTTTAGCCCCAAGCTACAGACATATTTGGCTAAGAACAAATGTGGAATCTCAAGTGTTGTGGTTCAAACTGAGTTTCTTGAATAGCTTTTACTCAAGTGGTTGTTATAAAAAATAGTCTGCTCCTTCCTTTTCTCCTCCAGCTTTTGACTTATCTCTATGACTTCTGTTTTTCCTTTTCTGTTCTGTCTGCACCTTTGTCTTCACCTTTGCTCATCCTCATCCTAGTTTGAGTGAGAACAGAACTTACTTGGTTCAGTGATTTCACTTTTCAGCTCAGTTCTTCTAACTAACTGCACTGTCTGAAGTTAGCAGCCTGTTCTTGCAGGCAGTGTCTGCTTCTAGCAGTGAAATTACCTGATGTTTAGAGTTAGTAGCAAGGATTGGTGTGCAGACCAAAGCTACTCCTGGATCTTGTGTACCACAATGTGGGGTACAGAAAGCAAAAGGCTGCACCTGCAGGGAGAAGCAGACAGAAGAAGTGACTGTAAACTGATCAACGAAGTATTCCATCCCATATATGTCATAGTCAGTATACAGGTGAGGGATCACGAGGGTCTTGTCTCTTTTATTCTTCAGTGGCCAGCATCTGAGGAAGACTCTGTCCATTCTGCCTTTGATCCCAATCCATGCATTCCTGAATCCAGTTCCAGAATCCAGCTCCTAAATCTGGTACCCATCTGCCAGTCAGTCCAGCCTGAGACCTCCCTAGAGCCTGCTCCACAGCATCAGTGGTGACTCTGAGGTAATCGCCACCGGGGGTGTGTGTATTCAATACTGGTTTTTAATATATTTTTATATATTCCATTTTGCGATTATTACTCCTATCATTCTTTTCTAATTGAAAAGTCTTTCTCCCTTATTCCCTTTCTCTTCCCCTTTGGAGAGGGAGAGGCATTAACAGAGAACATATGTTATGGGTCTAAGCAGGCTGCCCTGACCCTAAACCTTTACATTTGTTTAAGTGGGGTAGGGTGTTTCCATCCACACAGCTAAGCACATACATAGGGAGCATGTGTCTTCAGCCTGGTGTTGCAGAAACTCCTGTTTAATAGGAACAACGCTGGACTACAGCAAAAGTGCATTCCTTCTGCCTGGAGGGCCATTGCATTCTAGAAGAAATGATGAAAGCTATGAAAGAAATTATGAATATACTTGGTTATAAAGAGAGGCCCAGAGCATCTGGCTTTCAGATGTTTCACCAATTATGATGTATGTACAAGACTTCTTTCACAATGCTTAAAAGATACATGTATTCTGCAACAATACACATATTGCTGAAACAATACATATTTGTCTAGCTTTTGGGAACTGGAGTCCAATCAAGGGGAACTTGAAAACTAAGTTTCAGATTTTTAAAGAAAGTTTTTCTTCCAAGGGAATGAACAGACAGGACACTTCCAATAGGACTTTATTTGCTGGGAAGAATGTAGCACTACAAATTGTCAACAGCTACAGTGATGATGACTCTATATAAATGTAAATAAGCTAATCATGAATTGCTATGAGCTTTGGTTTTAAGTTTGTAATTATAAAAATGGCCCATATATTTGAGTACAAGAAGAATGGATTCCATAATTACTTTCTTTATTCCAACCCCTCTCTACAGAGCTAGCTGAGGTTCTAACAGGCAGGTGTTCTCAGGGAAAAGTCCTGCAAAAAGCTAAGTAGAACCTGTGAAGTGTATCTAGTACATTATGCATGCTTGAATTCTTCCATCCAGAAAGTGATTTTGTTACTACCTATGGCTTCTAGACTAGTTCAAGAAGGGACTCCAAAGAGAAAAGCCTTTGGAAGCTTTACTTGATAGGGTTTAAGCATCTGCAGAAGTCAACTAGTTCATCTTCATTAATTTCAATGACCTCATGCAGAATTTGTAGGAAGTCTAGCCTTTCTCACTTAAACCAGCATGGAAGTAGAGAAGCAGTGTAAATAACACATCTATGTGCTATTATGATCTCTTTTAAATTCTGCCCTTCTAATCTGTGTATGCTCCATTTCTGTGGTACAGACCCAAATGCCCTTTTTAGTTTCAGTATTTAAATAGTGAGGTGTTTTCTTTCTTTAAGTAACATAGAAGTCATGCTTACAGTATCGGTGCTACTGGCCCACTGTTGTTAGTCCTTGTGTTTGCTCTCAGTTCTGTGTGTGTGTATATGTGTGTGTCTGTCCATGAGTTAGGAACTGTTATGTCTCTTAGTGTAACATAGACTGTGGGTCAATGCTCTGTTTTCAACTTAAGCTTGTCCTCTTAAATACCACCCTTTAATTCTCTATTGTTAAACAAATTAACAAGCTAAGTGAATCAAAAACCTTTCTGACCTGCTCTTCTTGCAAGAACATCCTCCAGACCTGCTTTGTGGGCAGGTTCCAAATTTTTTCACTGTTCGTTTTGTGCTGAGGCCAGTGTGTGACAGCCATGGCTTTGGGTTCAATCTGGTCCCTTCCAGGGGCATGTGGGGAGCAGTCTTCTTCCTGTGTTGCTGTTGTACTTCTATGATCTGCTGAAATCTATGGTAGCAAGTTTCGCAGTCTCTTTTCAGGATGGTTTGTTTCATATTGTCCAGGATTTCTTCAAAGCTGGAATTGTCAGACAACTTCTCTTTTAAATGTACTGTTAAAATGTTTTGAAACTGCGAATTGACTGTGTCTAGCTAAAATAATTTATTGCAATCTTTAGCACCTTCTGCAACTGTTGCTGGGATTTGATTAGCTGCTGTCAAGCCTCCTTCCTTATATTCTTGAAATCAGTGACAAAATATTTGCAAGTCTGCTATTCCATCATTTAGATCTTTAAGAAAAAAGCTGAGTGAAAACATGATAGACCATAAGACTCCCTTTGAAAAGTCTAACCCAGCCACACAGTAAGTCTTGTTTAACTGGTCCTGCAAATTTGTTTTTGTTCAGTTGTGCACTTACCTTATGATGTTTTATGGCTGTTATATTTTTAAAGTTATTTAAGAATCTAATCTGTATCTGTGTCAAAGTGTAGCTAAACCAGCATATAACCCACATACTCAATGGGTGACTCACTCTGTTTGCCTGAAGATTTAATTTTTTTACCAAAGTTTTAGGCTAAAGACTCAAAAAATTAACAAATAGTTTAATGAAAAGCTTTCACACGTTGTAATGTTTTAAATGAATGTTCACTTTCTCTGTTTTATTACAAAAGAAGCACATCTTTAAAAAGTGAGAATACTTTTTTTTTTCCTTTCTGTTGTCTGTAACTGTTAATTTTCCCCCCTGTTCCTTTTTTCCCTTCTTGTCCCTTAATTTGTTACATGAAGTGCATCTCGTGTGAGGGGGCATGAGGGAAAAAGCTGGGGAGAGAGAAGAAATTTTAAAAATAGGAAAAAACCCACCTTGCTTTCTAGCAAAACAGTAAGTGAAGAAATAAAAAATCAATTAAAAACTTCCATTTGAAAATAGTTTGCATTGAAGCATTTAATGTCAGCACCTGCAATTATTTAATTTTCTTTTTGCTAATTGCCTGATACTTTTACCAGACCATATTCTGCCCTCATACTAGTAGCTGTGCTGTTGACCTTACTCTCTTTTTTGGATAGATTTTAGTTTTGGGTTTTTTTTGTCTTTTCTGTAAAATACCACTTACTGTTTATCTCCTGATATTTTTCTGTCAGTACTTCTGCTCCTTTGAGGGCACATGTGCTTCCTTTAGGGTCCAATTAACATTTTTCTTGAACTTCTAAGTTTGTGAATATTGCCATAACTAGATCTTTGTATACCATTTAATTTTCCCTTTACTGTTACTAAAAAGTAACATATCCAAAAGCATTAGAGAGCTGTTTAGTCTCTGTTTAGTCTCTAAAACAGAAGTCTTATAAATTAAAAATGCAAACTTCTTTAGGGATAGTACACTCTATGTGCCTAGAGCTGTGTCTAGTGTCTGCATTAGAGCTCCCATCTTGAACTCCTATTCCTGGATTTTCTGATGAAACAATAGGTGAGCTAAGGCAGATGTTTAACTTTTCTACACCTCAGGTTTTTCCTATGTGTAAAATCTGGGTAAAATAGCTGCTGTTTGCATTTGTATCCAAGATCCACCGAATATATTAAAAACTAATATTTTTTGATTGTAGGAAACCAATTTTTTTTGTTCAATTTTTTTTGTGAGTTCTTACCTTTTACAGTAACCATTTCCTTCTGGGAATACACGGTCGGTCCTTCATGCCCCTTTCACTGATTTTTAACAGTTTCTCTCCTTTCTTTACTATTCTGGGTTTGAAACACCTTGTATGCACTAAACTCTGGAGCATGATCTGCCTTCAAAACCAGTACATTTTTTCTCACATTTTCCATTTTATTGCTTCTGTGGATCTAATCTACCCTCAAAAATGCTGCAGTCAAAAACACTAGCATTTCACTAGCATTTTTTATTCAGTTTTCATTAACATTCCTTGTAACATAGGACTAACTGGAGAGAAGAAGGAATGGATGAGATGGAATAGCAAGACATTGCATTCATACTAGCATGAGTTTCACAATTGCCATTTTTGTTTCTTTCTTTCTCCGTGTAGACAGTGACTCTTTCATTACAATCAAGTTCATGTCTTTTTGTGGCCCTGTGAAACAGGTGAAGTTAGGTGTTATCTATCTGTATAAGAGCTGTCTCCAACATAGAAGAAGGAGAAGACTGAAGAAAAAATGCTGGACAAATTATGGTTTTGCTGACTAAATGGAGGTGCTTTTCTATCCGTGCTTTAATTCAGAATAACACACCATAAGGGTAGGCATCAATAGGATCAAGGAAATTCTGTGGTTGTATTTTTTTATCAATAAAATGTGAACCACAGAACATAGAGCTTGTTAAACCTTTAAGGACACTTTACAGACAGTTAAGGGGGGATCAGACTTCAGGGAAGAAAATAGATAAAATTAGGAAGACAATACAATTTAAAATATTCATAAACAACAAAGGAGAAGAGGTAAACATAGAGTATGCAATGGATAGGGCAGCAGTGTTTATAGCCAGTGCACCTGTGACCTACCTCAGACCTTGACCAACTTAATCCTTGGTAACCAACTGTCAAAGAAGCCACTGCTTCCATTGAGAAATGTCTTATCTCATATTTGTTGGCATGCAAAGGAGAGATGTCCACATTCATTTGTAAATGTTGTTTCATCTTCTTATTTATTTATAAATTTTTGAATTGTATGCCGTAAGAAAAATACATTTCTACATGGGAAGGAAAATGGAATATTTATACAGGATGGTACCTGCATTTGAGAAGAAAAGTCTGAAGCATCTATCCATTAAAGCATAGACTTCATAAATAAATGTACAGAGCACATTATCAGCATGTATTGAGGTGAGTGGGGAGTTCTTTAGATAGTAATTACTTTGCCATATCCTATGGAGTATTATCCAATTTACCGGCATTAATAATTCTCCTTATGAGTCATTTTTATACTTATGACCTATCAGCCATTCATATTATATAAAAGCACTGCATGAAAAGGAAAAAGAGAAAAGATTACTCTGCTGGTTCAATAAAACACATGCCAGTTAGAGAACTTTTGTCTGAACACCATAATCAATATTATAATCTATATTATCTCCTTTCTTTGATCTTAAAAAACTGAAATAATAAAAACTCAAAGTGAATACAAAGTGAATAGAGTAATCCTTCATCACTTTTATTTTTTTCAATGGGAAAATGTGTTCCAAGTAATTTCAGGTTGTAGTTTTAAGAAGGATACTTTTTTTTCATCTTTTCTATCTGAGTCTGTGTGCACATCCATGTGTCTGTGTAGGCATGGAGGTGACAGGAAGGGCATCTTTTGGCCTTGGGGAGTAAGCCTCTCTCCAGACTCTTGCTCGTCAGTGTTTGGGATGGGAAAAAAGGCACAGCAGAAGGAATTTCAGAGTCAGCCTGTTGTGTTCTGCAGGTTCTGTACTTTGCGGAAATGGTCACTGAGATTTAGCATCAAACATAAATTTCTGAAGCTTCTTCCTTATCACAAATGATTCACACAGTGATGAGTTGGAATACAAATTAGATTTCCCTTTGAATAGATGATTGAAATCTGGCTTGGAACAATGTTTTTTACCTTCATTTTAAGAGGCAGCCTTTTGAATGCAAGTTGATGACCTTTGTGAGTTTATAAGCGCACTGATTGTGTCTAATTTGTAGTTGGAGCATTTCACAACTTTTCCCATATCCCATGGATATGTGAGTATGTATTAAAAAGCCATTTTGCGATGGATTGGTTAGTTAGATATGCAATAACTAAGACTTTGGAAGATCATCCATAAGCCAAACCACTGTATTTTTGAAAACTTCACTGTTTACCTTCTTTTCCCACTTCTAGACAGATACAGTGATGTGTTAGTTTCTTTATTTTTTTTTGTCTTTTTTATCATATTTATGTTGACTTGAAGTCCAAGTGTAAAAGACAATCACTGCCTCAAAGTCAACAAAACATGAAAGAGAAGAATTTTATAGTGCAAATTCATGCATTTAGGAATTAATAGCAATATTTTTTTTATGTAGTGTTGGGACTAAAGTTTGAAAGGGTTGGTGGGAGCTTTCACTGTATTAGGCAATCCCAGGATGAAAGTCAGTCATGAGTATAATGAAGCTCTATGAAGGCAAATATAAGCCTAGATACATATTTCTAGTAGGAAGAACTACTGACCACACTTTTCTCAAGATGTCTGTTAGTACTGGAGCTGCAGGGACCCAAGCTGCTAACACATTTTCCTTGCCTACCAGCCAATAGTTACTGCAACATCCCACTGATGCTTTGATCTGTTTCACATACTATATCTGTCATGAATATTCTTTATTTTGGCAAGCATTATGTGAGTAGTATAGTGATGGTCAGATAGCACAGAGATGTGTCCAGCAGCATGAGACTTGGCCGCAACAGCCTTTTATATACATTTAACAATTGTGTATTTTGTATTGTGTTGTATGGCAAACACTCTAAAAATCCCTTTCTGAAAATAAATTTTGCTTGGTACACTAAATATATGTGCAAGCTGCAGTCATTAACAGCACTGTATTCAGTTCATGTTATGAATCCTTTAAGACACTACCCTATACTTTTTGATTTACACATTCTCACCACTGAGTAGAAAGGGGTCCTCCCGAGACCTTTATTAGTCCTTTTATGTGCTAGACACCCAACTCATTAATCTGTTATTTAGCTACTTATTAGTCATGCTCTCACATCACTTCTGATGGGCAAGTGAAATACTTAGGCTTTCAATTTCTCATACTTGAATGGTAATACTTCAGCCTGTAATGGCAATTATCAGTGTCAGTGCATAGGATAGATAGCAGTAAAACCTGCATTGGACTACCATTTATAGTTTGGGTCACCCACGTACATGACTTTTATTTGGAACAATGTGGGGAAGAGCTAGTTTCTAGGACCTTAAAGAACATAGTAAGTTTACTGTTTAAAAACAGACAAAAAAAGAAAATTCTTCACCTTTTTGTTACTTAGAAAAATTGGGAAACAGATAATAATTATTGTATCTGTCTTGCTTACACTGTGTACTTACACAGCGTGCATATTTTTAAAAACTTCATAGCTGGATATCAATAGGGGCAGAAAATTAAATACTCTGGAAGTGTTTGACCTAATTCCACTGTAGGAAATCAATTTCTTGGTTAAGTAATGTTTGCTAGCATGACCAATAAAACTCATTAGAGAAAAAAGATTGAATTTTTTTATCTTTGCAAGGCTGTACTAAGATAAGAAAAATCAACATTTATTTCAATTAAAATAAGCTTGGCTATATTTAAAATAATTTTATTTTTTAAAAGTGAAAAATATTCAATATTTCCAGCTAGTATTTTCCCATAGTTATTAAGAATTAAATAAAACAAAATTAAATATTACTTATTTTATACCCTTAATCCACATCCAATGGAAACTATGTTGATGTATGAAGAATAAAAAATTATTCTCCCACACTGGAGTTTGAGTTAAGTTTTGCATTCTTTAACTTTTAAAGTAGCTTTATATTTTTATGTTTCACTGAAAGAGTGACCTGGCTACTTAGGGATATGCCTGAAGTGTGTGACCCAGGACCTGAGTGCATGTCTTGGCCACAACCCAATCCTACATTAGGAGGAAGGTGTGTCACACACCAGTCATCTTCAATATTCTGGTTTATGTAGAAAGGAATACTGGTCAAAATGTACTCTGAGAAAGGCTCTAATAAGGATTTCAGTGCTCACTGTAGTGCGGGCTCCAAGACAATGCTTATATCTTATATCTGGCAAAGGAATTGTGGCTTTAAGAATTTTATGTGTGGCTGCCTCCGACCTGGGCAAGATGAAAAGCTGAAGAGTGAGACAGGATCTATAGGAAGAGCTTTCAGAAAAACCTCAGCTTGAAAGCTGAGGTGCTGTATACCTATATTTGTGTTCAAATAGTGGAAGGAATGTATCTTGGGCTGATTAATAGGAGCCAGTAAAGGCAGACATGCCAGATGATTGGAAGCTGAGGGCTGCTACTCTGCTATCAGTGAGGCCTGAATTCTGTTTAATCTATTTAGTTTCTACAGATGAGAAAAAATTGTGGATGACTGGTCTCAGGTTATATGAAAATGTTTGGATGTTGGCTGTGGCAGTTCAGGAGTGGATACCTTGCTTTTTTGGTCATCTCTGCTTTGGGAGTGGGAACCTTCAGAAAAGGGCTAGGACCAGAAATTAAAGGCAGCACCTACTTTAGCTGTTCTGTCTAAATGGGTCTTCATCCTTGAATCAACACTGACAGACGGGTATCCTGGGCAGCCTGATGTTGAAGACATGGAGGATGCTGATGTCCTTCTTTCTGAATGTTCAAATTCCAGATCTATTTCTCCCTCTACCTTCCTTTCTCTTCACACAGTTTTCAGATAGAAGCTACTAAAATCCCAGGCATCAAATATTTTAGCAAATTTTAATTTTTTTCTTATGTTTTTAACTGGATATGTGTATAGTTTCATCTTTAATCCCTGTCCCACACACTCAACAAGTTGCTTTTTAAATTTCCATAATGAACATATCTAGTCACATACAACAAAAAGATATATCCAATATCAGAATTTTGGTTTGCCTGTTCTTCTAACTTAGTTTTAGCTGCCTCATATGTCTTCCCTCCTGGTGAACAGGCTTATGGAAGCTGTCATTCTCTAAGTTCTTCTGAATGTCCTTAAAAATATTTGCATTGAAAAACAGTCATGGAGTCTCTTGTGCTGAAATCATAACCTTAAACCTTCCTTGGAATTTTTTGTCTTGTATAGGTCTGCAGGAAGAGGCAATGGAGATGAGAGTGCATTGAACTTGTTATACATGTAGAAATATCCTTCTCTTTGTAGCTGAGCCACTTAGGACTTGAGGCAATTCAAGAAAAGGTCTGTTGGACTGAAGTGGTGATGCAAAACTAGGTTCTAGAGCGTTCACTCTGAAAAATCTTTTCTGCAGACTTTCTCCAAGTTTCTTTTACATTTTCACCTAATCCTCTTCCACCAAATAATCTTCTTCATGCCTTCCTTTTTTCCTTGGATTTGTCCCCTTTCCCTCAACAGGCCTTGTCTTCTTAACTAATAAATTTCTGACACAGATCCATAGATTTAAATACTAGTCTTTTATGTAAGCAGCTAGGTTCTCCCTGGAACTAATTTGAAGCTTAGCAACCATTACTCTTTTCAGTGTGTTACATCCTTGTACCTCAGTTTCCCAGGTTACTGAGCTCTGGTATCACCATCAGAGGTTGTAATTTTTTTCCGGGCTCTTCAGACAAGTGATTAATTGAACCAAGCGGTTTCTGCCTTCCCCTGGGCACAGGAATCAGTGCTTGTTCCTAGTAATTGTATGAATGATGGAAGCCCATTTTGAACCTCATGTAATCTTTATAACAGCTGGCCACAGTGTAACTCTTAATTTCTTCTCCCTGATGTACTGTAGTTAATTAGAATGTGTGCCCTTGATTGGAGCCATGGTGTTCACATTTTAATGCAAATTCACTCAGTTGTAGTCATCAGCATGTCCTGATGACAACTTTGAAATGTGAGTGGCACTCTAAACTTCCTCATATGGACTCTTAGCTTGTTTTTTTAATGTATGTATGTATGTATTTATTTATTTATATTTTATTTTATTTTCATTTTTCATTTAAATGCACCATAGTGAATACTGATCCTTTTTAAAAAAAGTTTGGCATAATTCCATAATGTAGGATTTTAATGTTTGACTTTGCAACCTTATGATTTTTAATATTTATGTGTAATGCAACTACAGTTTTTCTCTGGTGATTCCATTAACAGGATACTAAGATTGTACTCATAAGCAATAAGATCAAGAAAATCAAGACCTGACTTGGCATATGAACTCCATTTCAATCCTATTACACATAGACATTAAGATTCAATCTTTTATTGCTCAGTGTAATATCTTCAAGGAGACATAATATGAGAAACAGTCAAATATCTTTTGGAACTCTGTTCAATTCACTAACGATGTATTTTTTCTATGAGCACAGCAGGTCAAGAATAATTTTCAGGATGTTGAATACAAAATGAAAAATGGGTCTCTGACTTCTCATTTGTGCTGTAAGTGTAGGTGTGGATTAGAAATAAACTAAACTATATTATCCAGGATCTTAGATTGTGTTTTGAAATTATCTGTGTGCTGCTTTTTTTATTTCTTTTTTTTTCATTGGGCCTGTGTATATATACCATACAAGTTGTACTACCCATTGCAAGTGTAAAATAACTGCTTTCTTTCAAGAGTGCTCTGAAATGGATGTCTTAAGTTGAAAAGGCAAACAGATCTTTTATGCTTTGCCCCTTTTTCCAAAAATACCTGTATTTAGAAGATCTGTATTTACTTTTTTCGCTTCAAGTAGTATAGTATTTTTTCAGTGGAAAATTCATAGGGGAAATGTACTGTGACTACAGATCTCACAAATCTGGTGATTGAACAAGGGAAATCAAAGAATCTTCTTTGCTTTTAGTGATATTCCATTTATTCAAAGATCACATCTATCAGCTCTTTGATCCTCTTCTAAACCTCTTCTGTGATGGAAGATTGCGTATGGAATTTAGCTCTTTTGTACTTTAGTAATGCCAATGTCATTCTTCTAACCCAAGGTCTGTCTTCCCTGGAAAATTCTTGATTCAGAAAAAGCTTCTGAGGACATTGGTGTTTACTGCTGGTTTTTTTTTTAAGTCTCTGACTACCAAAATTGCCATATGGTTCCATTGTGCCTGCACAGGTGATTAAGAAGTAGACCTAGCTTGCATTTATGGATGTTTATATCTTAGATCTTTCACTTCTTAAAATGTGAAGTTACTTGATCACACATAAAGAATCCATAAAAACTTGTCTTCCTTACAGGTGTCTTTGCCCTTGTCCTAAGGAAACAAAATATGTGTGTTTTTTGAGGAAACAGTTTATTTTGTTAACAAAACCTTTGTTTCTTTTGGACCTCATCTTTTATGATGCATTATATGGTCTGGTCAAAAAGGTGAGTACAGTGAACCATGGAGAGAAAAACAAGCAACCTGAATTACAATGCTCATTAAACCATTCAGTACTCAGATACAGCTGTACTGTGGTTCACATGTTTCTGATCAAAATACATTTGATTTTAGCTGAAGCCTTAATAATTTTTTTTTCTTAACCACAATTACTAGTAGGATTCAGTCTGGCAAAGTCAGAGAATCACAAATTAGTAGGGTCTGGAAGGGACCTCTGAAGACAACCTAGTTCAAACCCCCTGCTTGAGACAGCTTCACCTAGAGCAGGTTGCACAGGAACATGTTCAGGCAGGTTTCGAATATCAGTCTTGGCAGCCTCTTCCAGTGCTCTGTCACCCTCAAAGTAAAGAAGCTTTTCCTCATTTCAGATGGAACTTCCTGTGTTCCAGTTTGTGCCCATTGCCCCTCATCCTATCACTGGGCATCACTGAAAAGAGATTAGTCCCATCCTCTTGACATACGCCCTTTAGATATCTATAAACATTACTAAGAGACCCTCTCAGTCTTCTCCAGGCTAAACAGACACAGCCTTTCCCTGTAAGAGAGATGCTTCTGTCCTCTAATAAGTTTTGTAGCCCTCTGTTGGACTGTTTCCAGTAGTTCCTTGTCATTTTGAACCGGGGAGCCCAGAACTGGACACAATACTCCAGATGTGGCTTCACTAGGGCAGAATAGAGGGGGAGGAGAACCTCCATTGACATGCTTGCCATACTCTTTTTAATGCACCCCAAGATACCATTGGCCTTTTTGGCCAAAAGGGCACATTGCTGGCTCATGATTAACTTGTCCACCAGGACTCCCAGGTCCTTCTCTGCAGAGCTGCTTTCCAGCAGGTCAGCCCCCTGTACTGGTGCATGGGATTATTCCTCCCCAGGTGCAGGCCGCTACACTTTCCCTTGTTGAACTTCATTAGGTTCTCCTCCACCCAACTCCCCAGACTGTCCAGGTCTTGCTGAATGGCAGCACAGCCTTCTGGTGTGTCAGCCACTCCTCCCAGTTTTGAATCATCAGCAAACTTGCTGAGGGTACATGCCGTCCCTTCTTCCAGGTTGTTGATTAATATGTTGAACAAGACTGCAACCAGTACTGACCCCTGGGGAACACTGTGAGCTACAGGCCTCCAACTAGACTCTACCACTGCTGGTCATAACCCTCTGAGCTCTGTCACTCAGTGAGTTCTCAATCCATCTCATTGTCCACTGATCTAACCCACACTTCCTAAGTTTACCTATGAGGATGTTATGGGACAGTGTCAAAAGCTTTGCTGAAGTCAAGGTTGACAACATCCACTACTCTCCCTACATCTACCTAACCAGTCATGCCATCACAGAAGGTTATCAGATTGGTCAAGTGTGAATTCCCTTTGGTGAATCCATGCTGACTACTCCTAATAACCTTAATTTTCTCCATGCTTAGAGATGACATCCAGAATGAGCTGTTCCATCACCTTTCCAGGGATAGAGGTGAGGCTGATTGGCCTGTAGTTTCCTGAGTCCTCCTTCTTGCCCTTTTTGAAGATTGGAGTGACACTGGCTTTCCTCCTGTCCTCAGGCACCTCTCCTGTTCTCCATAATCTTTCAAAGATGATGGAGAGTAGCTTAGCAATAACATAAGCCATGTCCCTCAACACTTGTGGGTGCATCCCACTGGGGACTGTGGATTTTTGGGCATACGGTTTTCCTAAATGAACTCTAACCTGATCCTCTTTGGCCAAAGGAAAGTCTTCCATTTTCTAGACTTTCTCTCTTACCTCCAGGGACTGGGACTCCTGAGGGCTGGCCTTAGCAGTAAAGACTGAAGCAAAGAAGACATTCAGTAACTCTGCCTTCTTTGTATCCTCCTTCAACAGAGCACCAGCCTCATTCAGCAGCAGGTCCACATTTTCCCTAGTCTTCCTTACCCACTGAGGTACTTGAAGAAGCCCTTGTCCTTGATATCCCTTGGCAAATTTAATTCCAGGTGCCTCTTAGCCTTCTTTGTTGCATCCCTGCATACTCTAACAGTTAATTTTCCAATATTCCTCACAAGTAGACAGTCTCTTTTTCCACATTCTGTAACTTTTCTTCTTCCATTTGAGTTTTTCCAGAAGCTTCTTGCTCATCCATGCAGGTGTCCTGCATCCTTTGCTTGATTTCTTACTCATAGGGATGCACTGATCTTGAGCTTGAAGGAAATGATGCTTGAACAGTAACCAGCTCTCTTGGGCCCCTCTACCTTCTAGAGTCCTAAGCCATGGTATCCCTCCAAATAGGTCTTTGAAGAGGTGAAACTTATCTCTCCCAAAGTCCAGGTTGTTATCCTGCCTATTTCACACAGGATCCTGAATTCCATCATCTCATGGTCACTGCAGCCAAGGCTGCCTCCAACTTTCACATCCCTAATCAGTATTTGTTAGTACAAGGTCCAGCAGCACACCTCTCCTCATTGGCTCCTCCGTTATCTGTATCAAAAATTTATTATCAATGCACTGCAGGAACCTCCTGGACTGTGTATGCCTCTCTGTGTTGCTTTCCAGTAAATATCAGGGTGGTTGAAGTCCCCCATGAGAACCAAGGACCGCAACTCTGAAGTTACTTCTAGTTGTCTGTAGAGGGCCTCACTGATGTCCTCTTCTTGATCAGGTGGCCTGTAGAAAAGTCATTAGTGTTTGTTTTATTGTTTCCTTTCAGGCTGATATCTTAATACAGATTTTGTAGGACAATCCCATCTTGCCACAGTTGTATTTAACTTTATAAAAGGGTTGTAAAGTTAATGGATCAACAGATTTTTCAGTCTTTTTCATACAACCAAGGTTGTGAAGAATTCCCTTACAATGGAAAGTTCATATTACTTTTTTAATTGATCCAGAGGGAGTGTAGTATGGTATTGGAACACATTAATGCAGTGTTGAATGACTTGATATTCACTACATAAAAATGCTAAAAAAAAGGAAAGTGTAACTTCAAGGCTGGTCTAAGAAAATAAGGCCAAATAAATAGCTAGAAAGTTTATCACTTTTTAATTTTCAAAGGAAATATAACTAGGGTAAAGGTGGAACAGTTTTCAAGCAACAGGAAATATCTGTATTATAAATCGGAGCTAAATTTCACAGAAATTACTTACAACAGGTCTTTAAAATGCTTACTTTTTTTTTTTTCCTTTGAAAGTATGATGACTATACTAGGCTCTTTTTGAGCAAATGTGCTGAAAGTCATGTTTACATCTTTCCTGCTAAGTCTTTGAGCCCAGTATTACTTAGTGGATAAGTATGTCTGATGCTTGGAGCCTCTCTCTTAGAACAGGCATGGAGGTATAATGTAGGTTAGATGAATAAACTCTTCAGGCAATAGCTAAGCAAATCTATTTCAGTCCTAATTTCACTGGTACATGTGGTACTCAGTGAGACTGGAGAACATTTGCAATATCTGTTATTTTACCTTTTTTTTAGAAGAATGAAACCCAAAACATTGTTAGCTACTAGAGCAATTGGCACACTAAAGAGGAGCCATCTGGGCTAAACTGGTGGGAAATCTAAGGATGAAAGAGTGGATAAAAGAATTCATGTGGTCATCCCACAGAACTTGGGTTGAGCGTCTGTTGTTTGGTGTCTGGCACATCATTGCAAGGTCCCTCCCCTCACAGAAAATTACTTTCAGATAGTGTGCACAGGAGCAGAAGGCATGCTTTACCTAAAGGTACATCTCCACCTTTGTTGTTAGGACACTGTCTCTAAATGTGTGAGGTCTAGGCTTACTTTTCTCCACCTAATGAGGCTTAAACCACTGTCTTTCTCTGCAGAACATCCAATGCTATTTGAAACCGGAGAAGTCACAGTAGCTTACTGCCTCCCCTGCTGAAGCACACACTACAAAGATTTCACTCGTCTCAGAAGACAGTCAGTGTAAGCCTCGTTTAAAGCAGTAGGGAAGCCTGAAACCTCATTCCTGCTTTCACAGACTGTCATTGTATTTTATACAATGATATTTCATTATAAGTTTGTAGTTAATAGACACTGAAGATAAAGCTGTGGATACCACAGGCAGGGCTGATGCTGCCTCTTTCCTCTCCCCCTTTTCCCCATGTCCTACCTTGTAAATAAGGACATCTGAAATTTCACACTTTATGTCCATTTAAGAAGCTTGTCATACTTCAACTGCATGGATTGAATTGCTTCACACAGTCAGACTTTTGTGCTAGGGACAGGCATTTTTGTCTTCCTGTGCAAACGTTTCAAAAGTTGGCTTTCAAATTACCATGGTTTGTACATGGTCTGCAGTGGGTTTAGTAACTATTATCTCTGAACAGCCATTCCTTTGTGTTGGTGTTGGTTCCTCACCATCCTGAGTGTCTCTTGAACATCAGATACAGACTAGCTTTAAAGGGTGACTGAAGATGCTTCTGTCCAAAGGCTGTGCTGCAGTGGGACCACACAGTAGGTCAGAAAATTGCAGGCCAGAGAGACCACAGAGAGAAACATCATGATTGCAGTTCAGAGGAGACAAAAACTACACTGGTGCGAATATCTGTCGAAGAGATGTGGGCAAAAAATTAGTCAGCAGAAAACATGGTAAAAAAGTAGAAATCACTCCTGTGGTTTTTGGTTACCTATATAAAGAAGAATTATATTTTCTGGACACATATGTGAGCATGCAGTGAAACGCTAACCTAAGAAGTTCCTGACTAGAGCTAAGTATTAGGAACAGCAACAAAAGGGAGGCTGGGGCTGGCTGGAGAAATCATATAATCTCAGAATGTTTTAGGCTGGAAGGGACCTCTAGAGGTCATCTGGTCCAACCACCCTATACAAGTAGGGACATCTCTACCTAGGGCAGGTTGCTCAGAGCCCATCAAGACTGAACTTGAATGACTCCAGGGATGAGGCCTCCACCACCTCTCTGGGCAGCCCATTCCTGTGGTCTATCACCCTCATATTCAAAAACCTTTATTCTAATATCCAGTCTAAATCTATCCTTTCCTATCTTAAAATCATTGCTACTTGTCCTATCATTACAAACCCTTTTGAATAGACCTTCCCCCACCTTCATGTAGGCCCCCTTCAGGTACTGGAAGGTCACTACAAGGTCCCTCTGGAGCCTTCTCTTCTCCAGGCTGAACAGCCCCAACTCCCTCAGCCTATCTTCTTACGAGAGATGCTCCATTCCCCTGATCATCTTGGTGGCCCTCCTCTGGACACGCTCCAATATGGCTACATCCTCTTGCGCTGGGGGCTCCAGAACTGGACACAGTACTCCAGGTGAGGTCTCACCAGGGTGGAATAGAGGGGCAGAATCACCTCTCTTCACTGCTGGCCACAGTTCTTTTGATGCAGCCCAGGAAGATGTCAGGAAGATTCCTGCCTGTGCTGCACTTCTGGATAATGTTTTCCCAAGTGCAAGACCTTACACTTGTCCTTGTTGAACTTCATCAGGTTCCTGTTAGCTCACTCTTCCAGCCTATCCAGGTCTTCCTGCAGGATGGCTCTCCCTTCCAAAGTGTCCACTTCCCTACCTTGCTTGGTATCATCAGCAAACTTCAGGAGGGTACACTTGGTCCCATCATCCAGATCACTTATGAAGATTCTAAACAGTGTTGGGCCCAATGCCTGTCCCTGGGAGACCCCACTTGTGACAGATTGCCAGCTGGAAAAGAAGCTATTTATCACCCCCCTCTGGGTGCAGCCTGTCAGCCAGTTCCCCACCCACTGCACAGACCAATCGTTTGGACCACAGCACATCAGTTTCTCTAGAAGGAGGCTGTGGGGAACTATATTGAAAGCCTTGGAGAAATCCAGGTAGCTAATGTCCATCACTCACCCCACATAGACTAGGAAGGTTACTTTGTTGTAGAAGGCAATCATGTTTGTCAAGAATGATTTGCTCTTGGTGAATCCATGCTGGCCTTTCCCAATCATGTGCTTCATTTGCCTTGTGACAGCCCCAAGGAGGATTCATTTCATAACTTTGCCAGGGATTGAAGTGAGAATAATGGGTTTATAATTTCCTGGATCCACCTTTAAATCATTGTAGAAAGCAGTGACATCATCCTTCTTCCAGTCTTCTGGGAAGTCCTTCCATCTCCATGACTTCTCAAAGATGAAATATCACATCAGCTGACAATGATTTATTGCCAAAGCTGATTATTTTGTGTGTGAAAATTTGTTTTCCCAATCCCCCAAAATCTTCTTTAAAGCCAATGTTTTGGGAAATTATTCCTGTCATTCAATTAATTTTAATTAATTTTAATGTGAATATCACAGCAAACAAATTTTAAATATGTGAACACAACTGTGCTTGAAAATACTGTAAGTGATTTATAGGGTGAATGATATGACTAGATAAACTTTGAAGTAAAAATTATCATCATTGCTGTAAGTAATGTGCCCTAGACACTGTATTTCAATGTCCAACTGCAACACATCCATGTTACACCATGTTTTTGATATAGTAACTGTGCATCAAAACACATTACCAAGTATACTTATATTTATACACCTTCATATTTTCCAAATGTCTTTGCCTCAGACTGTCTTTAATTATGTAAGTAATGTTTGAAGTTGCTTCTAGCCTCTGGGATTTGAGTCAACAACTTGCCTCTAGTTAAGGAGGACAAAAAAAAAAATGTTGGGGGGGGGGGAAATATTCTAGTTCTACTTTCTCAATACTAACCCTAGAGATAAATTTTATTTTCTTGCTGAATTGCATAACAAATCCCTTGTTACCACAACAAAGAGATGGAAACTTACTTCTCTCTCTCTATAAATATGACATATATACGTATATTTTTTTACTCAGCCTCACTCCGTATCACAATTCTGGCAAGCATAATGCTAGTGCTTTACATCCCTGCTTTGATGTGCAATATAGGATTATGTTGAGCAGAGACATCTTGACCATTCTTGAAATACCTCACTGAACAAATTAGTGTTCTTATTTTGTAGCAATTATTTTGCACTGTTTCTCTGCTCTTTCTAGCTGCACATATCATGAAACTGAATTTTGCAAGTAAGATTTCATGACTTTTCAAATAAATATTTAATAGAACTTTACTGTTGCCCCATAAGATGACATTCGTCTTAAGTAACTTTACAAATCAAAAGCTGGTTTCATACCTTAACTAATGGACAGTGCATAGCACCTAGACAAGGTGAGATGAGTCCTAGTCTGGAGATGCCCGTCTTCCCTTATGGCTGCAGAGGGAGTCCTAACAACTAGATTAGCTTTACATAAACCAAAACTTTTTGCTAGATACACTTCAGTGAACAAACATGTTTCTTTCCTTACTTATTATTTACATATTGCTTTTTGTAGCTTTAATAAAAATAGACCTTTTCCTTCATCTGATCCTGTTAATGTGAGCTCTGTGAAGTTAATGCATATGTCCCTTAACATATGAAATTTGGGCCAATCACTGCTCATACCATATCTTCTACTTTCCTTCCTTTATTTTGTTTCATTTTTCTCTTTATAAAATGAATGCAAGTACCTTTTTTTGCTAAAGCAGTAGCTAAGATAAATTTTATGAGAAACTATCCAAGTACTAAGTTCTTACTAGCTTTTATTGGAGGGTCACACAAAAAAATCCCAAACCATTGCTCCCAAATCACCTTTTGATATTTCTGTGCTTTGCTATATCTTCAGATAAGGTGGCAGTTAAACTTGCTAAAAGTCCTACTTTGTGTCTTCATACTTACCCCTTTTTGTCTTCTATTTCTATAGGTTTTTATAGGAATTTGTGGATGGACACATTTAGTAAGCTGTACTATTTTAGTGACAAATGATATTTTCATTCAACTCTATTGCTAAGAGATATTTCTAGGATGTTTATGTAATAATTTGAGTTAACAGCTGTTGAGTTAATTTATTTATATCTGTCTTGTGAAGTAATTTTACTTCTATTATGCTTCTCTTGTATGATGATAATTGTGAGTAAACTCATATAAAAAATAAAAGTATTTTAGAATCAAAGACTTTTGCAATAAAAATCCTCCTGTGCAATATATACAACTATGCATTTACTATTTAAACAGAGTTTTAACTGAATCAGAAATCAATATGCACCAAGTTGTATATGGTAAATCATTGTGTCTCAGAAAAGTTGAATCTTGGAGGAATTATAAAGTAAAAACGTTAAAATTTGTTGCTTCTAAACATCAGTCTTCTTGCTGGCTCTCAATGTCATCTCAGTCTCAGTTTGGCATTTATTTAAGATTTTGATAGATATTTAAAAATAATTAAAAGGAATTTTCATTATCTTTGTTGGTTTGGTATTGTTTAAACTTTAAATTAAATGCCTTCATTGCTATATTCACTGTTATTCATGTATTTGCTTGCTAACTTTGGAACTGCTATCTTTAGATCAAAACAGAGAGTGAAGACTTAAGAAACATATGTAAAAAAATGAAAATTTGGCAATAAAAAGTTTAATATTTCCTCTGAAAAAAAATATAATATGTGGATATAAAATGATCTTATCAGATTAATTGATAGAATACATAGCTATTACAGCTGTTTTTTAATTAATTAGTCCTAGAGGTATTTGAATGGAAAACACCAAATTACTCTGATTCCTCTTGGAGAGTGTGGAACTCCCATCTAAAGTCATGACTTCCTAAGAAATTTTAGTGCTGCTCTCTACCTTTAAGAAGACCAGTGATCATTAATTAGATGGCCAAAATTTTTTTGAAGGAACACAGTTTTTCTAGAAGGACGGAGACATTACCTGAGGTCTAAGTACATGACTTTTCAACCTTGCACTTGGCAATACCTGTATCTTTGTTATCACTTCCATTCTCAAAGTCCTTCCTTTCCCTTGAATAAAAGCTGAACTGTAGGCAAATTAGTTACGTGAACACTATACATTCTGCTTTGGTAACAGAAAATTGAGTTGAGTGGTATTAATTGAAATATAAAAATGACCACATCAGTCTCATGTTTGGCATGCTCAGTTGCATCTTAAGAATAAAAATTTCTCAGAACCATAGCTGTTACCAAACAAGCTAAGTTTGAGATATTTCAGTATTTTTCAGATAAATTTTAGACAAAATTTAGAAGCCTATGTTCTGCAAAAATAAAAATGGCTTGAATATTTCATAGACATCCCTTTGCCCCACACCTGTTTTAAATTCTAGAGATTTCAGGGACCTGCTGTAGTGTTTTTATCTATTTTGGCCTAAGGATCTATATCAGAATCTTTTATTGTGATCTAGCAGGAAAAAACAACATGACCAAGGTGAGCTTTTGTTTGCAGGTAATTATTTTTCAGTCTTGCAACAGAATCTCCCAATATTGTTATGTCAAATTAATGGATATTATTGGTGCTTAAGAATTATTTCACCACTCTGCTGACAGTACCATCGTCACCCAAGTAAAGATATTCTTTTATCTTTTTGCATCCAATCCACCCTCTTCAACAGACACAGATCAAAATGTCTGAAATAAATAAATTGTTCTTGTCTTCATAAATGTCTAAATTACAAACCGACTTTCCTGATTCTCTAGTCTGACCTTCTTTATAGCAAGAATCATAAAACTGCATCCAGTAACACCTTCTTTAGATCTATCCTGAGCCTTTACAACAGTTATATGTTGTCTGTGTATTCAGGCAAGTAACAAAGCCTCCCTGGACTGTCATTAAAATTCCATCCTTTTCATCTAGTTCTATGAGATATAACCCATAATTTCAGGAGTTCCTGTACAGTATGCAGAGAAGATATATTTGTGTAAATTTTAGAACTGATGTATTAGGCAAAAATATAGAATGCTCAAATTTAAGAATAGAGAGGTGCTGATATTTTGAAAAAAAAAGAAAAAAAAAAATCCCTGAAGGCTGTGATACAATTCAATGAAATTAAAATGAGCATATAGGGTAGATGACTGAACTATAAAATGTTTCCCTTAAGCAATGCTACAGTCCCTAAAACTAAGCTAAGCCTCACCAGAAGAGCTACACATTAGAGTTGCTGGCCAATATAATCGTAGAACTTGTAGAATTGTAGAAAAGAACCCAAACAACCCAAATAATTGTCTTACGTGTAGCTAATAGAGGAATGTTTTATTTTACCCAAGTCCTTAGATTTTGACATGTGATATATCCAAGTATGTAAAATGTGATTTAGTTAAATTTATTAACTTCAGGATCACACAAGCTTTTGTTGTGCTGCCTTCTGCTTATGTCATGTCATGTTCTCTCCTCTGATCGCTGTGATGTGAACACAAAAATATACTGAAGAAAATGAAAAACTCCATTGTCTCTAAATGTTGGTTCCCATGCAAACCTGGAACTTAAGTTACCTGGAACCTAAGGTACCTGATAATAACTCCCAAACAGCCATGGATGTGTAAGTTAAGTACATGTTAACCAGAGTACATGTGAAATTAGAATATACAGATGTGAATGATAATGTATTTTGTTACCAATTCTTGATCTTGATTTTTTAAATCTTTGCTGCATGCTTAGACACAGAAAGGAAGTTTTGCTTCATTTAGTCAAGACTACCCTGCAATAGTTAAGACACTGAAATGTCTATTGACAGATATAAATGTTCTAAAACTCCTAATGTTTTCTTGAAATTTTTCTTAATGTAGCTGTCAAGAGGACTACTTGGGTATTTGTATTTCAGATTATATATTTCAGCTGATAATTGCAACTCCTATTCTGTTTCATCCCACAAACACCCTAGAAAGTCAACACCCCAAAAGCACCATATGTTAAATTGTATGGGTTAGACAGTAGAAACTGCAAATATTCTGAAAACTCCAGTAAAAGAAAGGAAATGATAATTCATTGCAAAATACAGAATTAATTGGATTGGATAGGAGGAATAGGGGTAAGAGTTCTTTGCTAAAATCAAAAGAAACATTTTCTTGTGGGAATTGAAATTTTATTTATAAACTTCTGAAGTCCTTCTTTCTATGTAATTTATCTTGCTAAAAAAAAATTGTGCATTCATCAGGTCAGTTAATAATGACCTGCTCACAAATAATTTTCTTAATGAAGTTATCTTAAAAGGAGAGAAGTAAATCTCTCTCTCTCTTTTTTTTTTTTTTTTTTTTTTTTTTTTTCTTTAAAGCTTTTATTTTTAAAACAATCTGACAAGCACCTTTTGACATAACATAAACTTTGAAAAGACAATCACTTGATAAACTTTCAATGTTTAAAACTACTTGAGTAATTAATACATCATCTTGCGAATCACAATTTCAAAGATTCATAATTATTCATGAAAACAGATATGCAGAAAGAATAAGCTGATTAATATTTGCTAGTTTGAAGAAAGAAATAAAAAATTAATATGTAGTCTGTTTAGGTTTTCTTTTTCCTTGCTTTTGCTCAAGTGAAAAGAAGGTAAATATTTTGCCATCTGAGGAACAATCCAACAATGTAACCAGCTTTCTATCTGAATGATTTCAGGATGTATTTGAAGAATGATTCTTACAGATATAATTGGGGTTTTTTTATATGTACAGTAGTTGTCCTGGCAGATTCTAAGACATTTTGGGCAATGAGCCTAAAGGCTCCTGTTAGAGACTAAAGGATTTTGTGTATACATAATAGGTACAAGCACTTCTCGGCAACCACCAAAATGCTGATGCGTTATCAACACTGCTTTAGTCACAAATCCAAAACACACCACCACACAGGATACTATGAAGAAAATTAACTCCATCTGAGCCAGACACAGTACAGTATATTTTTGTATTAATATTACTGTGAGGTGGAACCTCAGTTTCTTTTTGATCTTTAATGTTACGGAAGAAAAAGACTCCTGGAAGTAAGCAGTCATGGTTTTGGGAACAGAGCTTCAACCTTTGGGTTGTGTTTGTTCCTTAGAATCATTATGGTTAGAAAAGACATCTTGCTTTGTGTCAGTCTCAAATAAATGGGGGGAAAAAAAAAAAAAGTTACTTCTCTATATGTGAAAGTAGGATATTGAACTTCAGTTTTCAACTCTGTTGTTGAAAATGAGTGAAAATTTGGACATATTATTCTTAGAAACAGGGCTGAAAATGCTGGGAAAAGAATCATTCATATCTAAACTTCAGAGTGTTTGTTCAGGTTCTCAACTTTGTCCATACAGCATCAACCATCTAGTGCTTGAACTTTCTGTAGGCTGGTTAACCTCACCCTGAGGAGAATCAATAGCATGTATCTGGTTTGTTCCACTGTGTCTCTTGTCAAATCAGAAACTTACAATGAGGAGGTTGTTATGAACAAAAAGCTGGATGCCCTAAACCATCTCAGCTACTTCTGTGATTATCATCTGAAAATACTGTTGCGCATACCAGCATTACAACTGGTTAATGCAAAATAGAAATAAGTACAAATACATTGTCACACAGAATGTTGCATTGCCAGGAAAGTGATGAGATTTAATTTCAGATAGGTTAGATAGTATATGTAAAAAAAAATGGTTCTTCTGGTTTCACTATTCCAGAAACAGATATGAGGACAGGAAATGCTGTACATTAAAGATGGTTGGAAAATAAGTTCTTTCAAATATATGCATGGTGATTTGGAAAATAAACCCTAAATATATAGAAATAATTATTAATGATATTGTGGTCACGAGTTGTTTACTTTTCTACAGACACTACTATTCCACATATATTTGTATAAAGTTTTTGGTTCTTCTGATATTACAATAACCGTAGTAAATAAATACTATACTGTTTCTGTAATCATCTGGATGTTAGATCATAAAGTACAGCTTTTGATGAAACCAGATAACGGATCTTCTTCTGTGGGTATTTTATGAATGTAGACAAATTGATACACTCAGTGTTAATAACAGAAAGTAAAAGTTTTACTAACTGCTTTTAGAACATTCAAAGGTTTTATTTAATTATTATTTTTCACCTGCAAGGTACAGTGTAAGCAACTACTGTGTTGAAGGCCACTTACATAAGTATTTTGCACACTGACACTGAAGCATGGAGTAAAACGTACTTCTAATCAGAAAACTGGCTGACCCCAAACAAACAAGTCTCAGGAATGACCTAAATCTTTTGCTTCAGAATGTAATAAAAAGTGTTCTTTTTCAGATAGAAAGGTTGCCAGGGGCTACAGAATTATTCTCAACAAATCCTAGGGATTTACCTCTCTGAGGGTTTTGTACTTATTAATGGCCAAACAGAAACTCATTGTCTCAATTTCCTTTCACTTCTCTGCCTCTGTCCTGCTGTTTAAAGTCCCTTTTTCCCCAGTGTGCACCCTCCAGCAGCAGAACCACAGAGATATTAAGGAAGCCTGTTTGCTTCCTCAAAAAGAAGTTGTCCTCAGACATTTTGCCGAGTTGAAAGAGCATTATTCCCAGCAAACACTGTCAATAATGAATTTTTTACGGCTTTGGTGATGACTCAATAAAGTGTTCCTTTCAGATTTTGGGAGATTTTTCTCAACTTACTATTTATTTTGTTGTTTTAAAACAGACTATTCTGCATTTGAGTTCCCGTTGAAATGAGAGTTTTGTGTCTTTTTATCCGCAGAAGAATCCAACCTTTATAAGACAAAGAAATTGCTGTGATACTTCATATTTATTGTTGTCCAGCTGACTAGATACAGGAGTGTTGAATTAACAAATTTATTGTAAACTATATCATATCCCTACTATTGAAAATACAATAAAACATTTAATTTATCAGCATGAGTTTGATCTCCTGCTTACCACTATCATAAAATAGATGAATTTCAGATAAGTTCTGTGAAAACTCTTAACTTCTATGGTACGAAATTAGGCTTTGATACTCAAACTGTAGTTTTCAAGAGTCAACATGAAACAAGAGTGGTGCAGTAGGGGAAGCCCAGACTACAAGATGCTCAAGGTCATGGTAGCACTCTTAAATGAATTATTTTTATTACTTCACTGAATTCAGTAAAGGCAAAGATCTGCAAGCTCTTTGTTATAAACTTGGACAGATAACTGGATAGGTACTGACCATTCACTAGCTTTCTCTCCATTCCCTGTAGTGTTCAAACAGAAGAACTAGAATGGCTCATACCCTTCTGTTCCTTTACATTTCATTTTATAAAGATGCAGTTTTGTGGTGTCAAGTTAATATATGTGCAGAGCAGTTAAACCAGTGGCTTTGGGATGCCAGCTGCAACATCTACTAAGAATGCTCTTGCAAGCTTCACAGCCCTTCTGTCATGGTGGTACAGTCTCCTGTATTTCAATGAAGTGGTTTTGCTGTGAGGGTAATGTGGATGATGTTCATGAGTTAAGTGACTTGATGTTTTATTCACTAACAAGGAAGAACCTGTTGGGGATCTGTTAATCAATGGTAGCCTTGGCTGTATTGACCATTAAATAGTGGAGTCCAAGGTCCCGAGATGAATGAGGAAATGGAGTGCAGACCCTGGGTTTCAGAACAGACTTGAACTTATTCAGGGACCTGCTAGGTGGGATACCATGGGAGACACCTCTGAAGGGCAAAGGAGTTGGGAAAGATGGCATATCTCTAAAGGTAGCTTTCTTCAACCTCAAGATCTGTTCAATCCTGATACTCAAGTTAGATTTTTCAGAACTGTGTGACTAAGCACCAATACAAAGAAGGTAGGGAGGTGCTGCAAAGGAGGAATTTACAAACCTTGCCTATGTAGTAGGGATGTAAGGGTCGATGCTAGGAAAGCCAAGGGTAGATAATGCCTGATCAACCTAGTTGCCTTTAGCTTGAAATGACTGTCTTAAAATGTTGCAGTGTGAGTTCTGCAAAGGAGCTATAACAGAACACCAAGTATCAATCTGATATTCATTAATTAATCACCATTATAATTGAGCCTTGGAAGGAGGACAGGGTCAGTTATTTTGGAGCTCTTTTCCAATACTGTCTTCTAGAATCTGATGGTTTTTAACATGATGTCATGCCTGAGCCAAACACCCCAGCTTTTCTGCAGTTGCATGTGTAAGTTCATTCAGGATTCTGAGGTGGCTTTTCTGATATTTTTCCTTTCTGGTGTGACAATTCTGAGATGAACAACTTGTACAGAATAGCTTAATAGTCTCAAAGGTGAAACCCAGCACCTACTAGTCTTTTCATGTGCATCTAATATTCTGTCTCTTTTCTAAAACCTGTTAATAAAAGTACCAGAAGATGGAAACTGAGACACAGAACTGTACTGAAAATAATAACAATTAAAAAAACTTAAGGAGGTATTTTTGAAGGGTAATCTCTGAATAAACTGAATAAAAAATTATGTTCTTAAAGCTGTATCTTTGTTTTCACTAATTGCAATGTAAGTTGATCTTCCTTTCTCACTACTTAGGTCAGAAAATGTCTACTTCATGTATAGAATTATAGGACTTCTAAGAACACAGGTAAAGCTGTATAAATATGTACACGTCCTATCTCCTGTAAAAGGGGGTGAGGTTTGTTATATCTGAAGATCTGTGTTATGTAGTTCTATGCATATTCAAATGACAACACATTTCACTACAGGAAAGTATAATAAACAACTAAGGATAATTTGCTGATCGGGATAAACTGTGTAGTTGTATTTGCAATAGGATTTTGAAGCGTACCAAATATAGAGTCTTGTTGTTTGTTTTGTGAAGCAGCCCTGGCTACAACTGTGTTCTACTTCTTGTTAAATGTTCGCTTTGTAATTGGTATGAGGTGCATTGTGCTGTGATTGCCTGGTGGAGATGGGTCGTATAGCCTAGGGGTTTCCGCGCAGAACCGGTTTGCCTGGAGCGTTGAGGTGGTACCGGAAGGGGGAGGTGTGCTGCCGGCTGTGAAGTTGCACACGGGGTAGAAACCTGAGAACTACCAGAAGAAAATACTAGAACAACTAAATGCGCAGCCGCCAGAAAATTCAAACTGCCACTTTATTTGGAGCCACACCCAGAAACAGGAGACTATAAAAGTAACGCGTTTTGTAATCCGAGGTGCGAGCCGTTGGTGGAGCTGCAACTCGCTGGCTGTCCAGCGTGCTGCCTTTTTGCTTTCAAAATAAACGATTATACTCTATTGGAGTCTTAAGTTTTCTAACTATAACAGAAAGAAGTGAGAATTTACATTATTTAACTGCTATTTGCTATGCTAAGTGGTTTTAATTCCAGTTTTCTTAACTAGAGTGAAATATAAGTTACAATAATACCTTACAGTTAAAATTTAAGAGATAGCATAATGACTTTGATCAAGAAGGTCTCATTTTAAAACTCTATTAAAATAATCTTCTCTTGTCTTAGTATGCATGCTCTGGATTCATTGGTCTGAATTTTTAGCAAGTATTTTATATAAAAAATAGAACAGTAATGGGTAAAAGTTTCCTGGGCTTTAGATTGTCTGGTGTTACTGATAGATGTAGTAATTAGAGATCTTACCATTTTTTTTACTATATTTAGGGTGAGACAAGAATATAATTAAATTTAACTAGATTTAACTAGAATTACTTAGGTTTGTCAGGCAAATCTGAAATAGAAACATTACCCATGGTCAAACTCCCTACCTTTTTGGTATGTGTATATCAGAATTACCTGTTAATTAGATTTTAAAAGTAGTCAATTTTTCTGTTATTGCCTTTTAAAGAATTTGGGAGTCCAGTGACAAACTAAATGCAGGGGATGCTCATTCAAGGTAGGTGGAATGATGCATGTTCCATAGCAAGTCTGTAACTGAAAGCAGGATACTGTCACTCAGCCATATGGCTCTTGCACTAAGATTTGTATCTTGCCTCTGCCCTGTGAAGACACATTGGTTTGTTTAGAGCTCATCAGATTCATTTTGAGTGAATTGCTAAATCTAGTCCTAATCTTATGTGTAATTAATGATTAAGATGTGGATTGATTTTACTTGCTGACAGGCTGTCTTCTGCTCTAGTCTCTAGGCTTCTAACTATATCTGTTTCAACTAGAGGATGTGTGGTTTCCTGCAGTGAAACTTTTGATTCCTTATCGAGTGAGACTGGAAAGGAGGGAGCCTGTGAGCTACTCAGATTAAGGCTGTTATAGAGAAGTAAACAAACAGAAGTTACAGAGAAAAAAACCCCAGAAATTACAGAGAAGTAAACAAACAGCTGGTCTGGGTAGTATTCTCTTTGTGATAGTCAAGCAGAAATTCCATTCTGGAACCAAGAGACTTAACAAAAGGCTAATGAATATTAGAATTTTCCTGTGAAAAGTTCTGGTCCTGGCAAACTAGCAGTTTTTAAAAGAAGGTCTTGATATTTACAATTTCTCAGTAAATGCTCTTCACCTATACTTGTATACACACTTTCCATGCTTATTTTGCAGCTGGTTCATGGTTTGTTTTCTGGTTTTTGTTTGTTTGTTTTTAAATGCATCTGAAATTTAGTTAGCTTTTTGTTATTACATTTAATTTTAACAGAAGAGTAATATGAGTACCTTTGGTCTACATTGAAGGCATATGGAGTGTCAGATGTTTTGAGACTTGAGAATTACTTCTGCTGTTTAGATGGAGGAGAAGGAAGAAGGAAGATTGTACTGTTTTTCAAAAATCATAGGTAAAAAGGAACAAATAAAAAGTCCCCATGATTTATTCTGATCCTTTTTATAAAACCATTCTTACTCAGCTTTGTCCACCATATTTTTTCTCTGTTCCATCTGCTGTATTTCTTCCTTCTGTTTCTTTTCTATATACCATTACCTGCTCACCTGTTTCTTCTTTTTTTTTTTTTTTCCACAGGCCTCTGTTTGTGATACAGCTGACAAAGACACTGATCTGCAGTAGATGGGAAAGCTTTGTGTCCCACAGCTTAGACACAGTTTAAACTGTTTTCATCATTTGGCATAGAAGTGAGAGAGACCTGTTTCTATGGTGTGTGACATGTATGTTCATCAACAGAGAAGAGACAATGGCTTTTTCATGGATCAATAGGTCAGCTTCCCAGTGTGCTAGCCTGGAATGGAATTTTTATCTCTGTTTCTTTCATAGAGAAGGTATTTTATACTCTTTACAGACAGCATTATGTGGTAATATTCATATTTGTAAGAATTTAAATTAAACTTTTCAAAGAACAGCAAATTGAACAAAGATAGTTGATGTTGAGAATTAGTATTATGTCAACAGAGAGCAGTCTCCCAGTGAAGGCAGCTACCAGAGTAGCCAGCTTGAAACAGCAGACATGTTCATCTAAAAATGTCAGGGTTATTATTTAGCTTCAATTTTTTTTTTCCTTACACTCTCTATAAATAGCCAAATATGTTTCCATAGAAATAATAACTGAGCCAAGAATAGACATCTGGGAAACAACTGGGCTTGGTGATCTGCAATATAAGACAGAAGCTGGTCTTCTCTTCCATACTCCACACACAACTCACCATCAAAAACATCAGGCGTGGCTATACCAGCATATTTTTGCTTACAGAGTTCTTCTGTCACCAAGTTCAACCACATCACACACTTCTGATCTCAGGAAGATGCTTCACTTCCAGTGTGCACTTTGATAACCATGTTCCTGTGGATGCTTTGCTGTGTTTGCCTCTCCAGCAGTGCTAATTAAGAGGAAAATATTCCTGCTCATGCTGATAAGCTGTACAATAACTTCTGTTATTTTTGGTACTTTGGTTATTTTATAAAATAATCAGGCTTCAATTGCTCTAGTCATGTATTAGCAAGACATAGCAGCAATCCCCTTTGTTTAAAAAGGATGAACAAATTTAAGTTTAGCTTCTCACAAAGCACTATTTGGTATTTGTGGTCACTCTTCCCCCCCCTTTTGAAACCACGTAGGGAGTACAGCTTTGAAAAAGAATGGGTTCTAAGAGGCTGTGGGCTGGAGGCACAGAAGTCAGTATGATATAAGCTCCTGCAGACATTCATTCAGATGGATGTGGTAGATTCAAAAGTGTCCCATTCCCAAATTACTTAAGTTGCCAACTGCCTGTTGAACTTCTTGATCATTTATATCACATATAAGTTCATTAGCAATATAAACCTTGAATCTAAAGAAAAACATGGAAAAAGTGTCTTGGACACATAGTATAAAAAAAAAAAAAAATAGTAATTCCTTAGAATCAAAAAACTTTATTCTTTTCAAAATAGATGTTCTTATACCAGTTCAAACTACTGGAGCCCTGGTTATTTTCTTCTTTGGAGGAAAGGGTACAGACAGAAATAGACCTCTAATGCAGATCAACTGCTGGCTGCATGGCTGGTACTGTTGTGAGGGTTTTGGCTTTTATGACAGTGGGACATTTTGTCAATGACTATAGCCTGTTAGAGGGGAATGGGATCTACCTGTCTAGAGGAGGCAAAGGAATCTTTAGCAGGAGGCTGGCCAACTTGGTCAGTCGGGATTTAAAAAACTGAAGGACTCAGGTCCCAAGGTGGCAACACTCATGCCATTGCAACTAACTGGGGAATAAGCCAGGCCAACTGGGAGCTCCATGCCCAGTCAGAAAGTTATGATATCATAGGATAACTGAAATATGGTGGGACAGCTCACATGACATGAGGATCACAGTGGAGGGCTATAGACTGTTTTGTAAAAATAGACAGGGAAGAAGGGGTGGAGGAGTCACTCTCTATGTTATTGAGAAATTTGAACATATAGAAGTCAACTGTGGTGATTGTGGAAGCCCTATTATATGCCTGTGGGTCAGGATTGGAGGGGTCATCTCCAAGGGGAGTCTTACAGTATGCATTTGCTACTGACCTCCAAACCAAGATGATAAGGCCAGCAAAGCAATATTTGGGTCACTTAAGCAGCTTTGGGTCAACAGAACTTTATTCTTATGAGTAACTTCAACTACCCAGACATTTGTTGGAAGAACAGTACAGCTACACCCATGTCATCCATCATGTTCCTGGAATACATAGAGGACTGCTTCCTCATACAAATGTTAGTTGTGACAACAAGGAGTGAGGCACTGCTGGATTTGGTACTTGTAAACCAAGAAAGCCTGCTTTGTAATGTCTTGGTTAGTGACAGTCTTAGCTGCAGTGGTCACAATATTGTGGCATTTAGGATCCTGCTGAGCAGATGGAAGGTTAGTACTAAGACAAAGTTTTTGGATTTTAGTAGAGCATACTTCAGCTTGCTCAAGAACTCATTTAGGAGGGATTCTGTGGGAAGTGTCCATGAAGGACAGAGGTAGCAAGTGCTATGAGTTTTTCAAGAACCCTCTCCTGGAAGCACAAAAACAGTTCATCCCCTTTAAATGAAGGGAAGTAGGCAGAGCAAGAGACCCTCCTGGGTCAACTTGCCCTCGGAGTCTGTTCAAAACCAAAAGAAAAGTGTACCAGAGATGAAAAAAGATTAATGCCTATTGAGAACTACAAGGGCATTGCCAGGTTGTGCAGAAATGGGATTAGAAAAGCAAAAGGTCCACTTGAATTAAAAATGTCCAGCGATGTCAAAAACTCCAAGAAAGGGTTCTTCAGGTACATAAAAAGCCAAGAAGAAACAGAAGGAAAATACTGGTCCACTGTTAAACAGGAGAGATGAATTAGTCATCAACAACGCTCAAAAAGCAGATGTTCTCAACACTTTCTTGACCTTGGTTGTTAACAGCACTTTTGGGTTCCAGGCCTTGGGGGGTGGTGGGCAGGGAGAGTTAATGCAAACACAGACGTCCTATCTGTGAAGGAAGGGTTGGTATGTGAATCAGTACTGGGCCCAATGCTGTTTAGTATTTTCATAAATAATATAAGTGATCTGGATGATGGGACCAAGTGTACCCTCCTGAAGTTTGCTGATGATACCAAGCAAGGTGGGGAAGTGGACACTTTGGAAGGGAGAGCCATCCTGCAGGAAGACCTGGATAGGCTGGAAGAGTGAGCTAACAGGAACCTGATGAAGTTCAACAAGGACAAGTGTAAGGTCTTGCACCTGGGAAGATATCCAGAAGTGTAGCACAGGCAGGGATCTTCCTGACTGAGACCAATTTTGTAGAAAGGGACCTGGGGTCCTAGTGGACAACAAGCTCAATATGAGAGAACAGTGCCAACGGGATGCTGGCTTGCATCAAAAAGGGCATCACCGACAGAGAAGTCATTATCCCACTCTTCCCAGTGCTGATCACCTGGAATACTGTGTTCAGTTTTGGTTGATGCCTACAGAAAAGGTACAGAAATGTTGGAGAAGGCCCAGAGAAGGGTTGCAAAGATAACCAAAGGACTAGGAAGCTGCCATCTGAGCAAAGAACTAGGTTTGTTTGGCCATGAGAAAAGAAGACTTAGGGGAGACTTCATCAATCACCATGTTCCAGTATTGAAAGAGTGGCTACAAAGGAACTGGAGACTCCCTTTTTACAAGGAGTCACATGGAAAAGACAAGTGGCAATGGGTGCAAGTTACTCCTGGGGAGATTCTGATTGGACATAAGAGGAAAATTTGTCACATTGAGAACAATCAGCCATTAGAACAATCTCCTTAGGGAAGTGGTGGATTCCTGAACATTCCTGAACACATTGGATACTTTTAAGATTCAGGTGGACAGGGTGTGGGCCATCTTACCTAGACCGTGCTTTTGCCAAGAAAGGTTGGACCAAATGATCCTTGATGTCCCTTCCAACCTAATCCCTTCTATTCTATGATTCTGTACATATAAAGATGAAAAACGTCTTCAGAATGGCCATTTGTATTACTCATTTGCAAATGAGTAAATGTTAGAAGGAAGATGAGTCTTATTTTATCCTTGTTTCTTTTAGATCTCATGTGGAGTAAATGAATCGATTTGAAACAAATTAAAAATAAAAATAATTTTTGCTTGATAGAGACAGGCTCTTATTTCAGCACAATTAGGAGACTTCAAGTGCAGTGATATGCAGCACTTGATTTAGAGGAAGTACTAATACACCCAGGAGCTTTTCTGTATGCAGAAGTAATACTGTTTTTTAGTTCCATACTGAGACACAGTGGAAATATACAGTGTATTCAATTATGCTTAAAAGGAAAGCAGTGCAGAGCTGAAGCTCAGCTTCTTGTTGCTCATGTGAACAAAGGTGGAATTTGTGCTTTATGAATGATAAAGAAGTTTCTTCTTCTGTTTGTTCCTTTCAGTCTAGATCACTGTCTGTGTAATTTTTTTGAAAGCAACTACATGTATTCTTAGCTACATGAATCTATTTATAGTAGAGGGATCCATGTTTTTTTGCTAGTTTTATTCCCAAGAATTATGTGATAATCAAGCTATTCCCCAGTCACTTCTGTTTTAGATCCACATCCAGAAAAGGCTCCTGTGTGGACTGTATATAC
>JANIJG010009827.1:0-19115 GCA_024611175.1 Megaceryle torquata
TTATCATTTATTCACCCTTCAGAGAGCAGCTGGGATTCCCCAGCTGTGACAGGATGTCCGTGGAGATAAAACTGTAAACTCGGCTCAGCTTTTCAGGAAGAGATTTCTAATTTTATCCAGGCCATTCATCCACCCTTAATTTGCAATGGAAAAAAAAAAAAAAAAAAAAAGAAGAAGCTGTTTCAGGGTTATTATTAACTATTGGCCAAGACAGAATGAACTCCAGGCTTGGCTGACTCCCTTTTTGGTAGAGAGCAAGTGCACAGACAGCAGACACACTGCTGTTTTCCTTCCCAAGCATTTCTGCTCCTGAATGAGGATGTTTGATAGCCAAAGTAGCAGGACAACCTTTATTTCATAGGTGTAGCTACATTGCCTGGTCTCCACCTCAGCCAACTGGACTTGGAGACCTTTGTCCAGCCTGCAGTGCTTAGCCTGCTCCACCTGCTCGTAACTGCAGCACCCCTCAGTGTCAAGCCTTTTTTCTGATAAAATGAATGGGAGAATTCCCCATCAACCTCGCTCAGGCTCTGAGACCAGATCTCAGACACAGGGAGGTGCATTTCACCATCAGCTGTGAAGCTCAAGTATCTCCCCTCAGCAGAGTGATACCTCATGAACACTCACTGAGGACTCAATTGATTGCAGTACAGAGGCCATATTCAAACTACTCAGTCTAGCACATGAGGTGATCCTGGCCCTTGGTGTTAGGCCATTGCTTGGTTTCCAGGGCAGAGATGTAAAATGTCCCAAGCTGGAGACCTAAAGCCATCCAGGAGAAGAGGACCCTTGCACCCAGCTATGCCATGGCCATGAATCAGTCTGCCTGTGACATGTCTGAAAGAGGTGATTAATGACAGGTCTTCAGCTATGAGGAATATCTTTAATATGACAGTTAAAGTAACAACAGAAGAAAGAAATGGCAAGAAATTCACATCCTTATTAGTTGGACTGGTATCCTGAGGATTCAAAAAAAAAAAATGCTCTTAACCAGGAATGTTACAGAAATTGTTACCTTTTTCCTAAAGTCTTCTAAAAAAACCAGTCACTCTTATGCCTGTCATTTGAGGATTTGCTGCTTGCTTCACACTACCTTTCCCCAGACTGACCATACAAAAAATGTTCTTGTTAACCCAACAGTTATCCTGTTGCTCCACCTGCTTTTGCTTTGATCAATAGAAGATCCATGCAGTACCAAACAGCCCTTCACCCTAGACATAAATCAGTTTGCACTCAACATCTACCAAAGAACCTTGTTGCAGAATTTCCTACCAATCCCCTGCCAAATGAGAAGGGAGAGGGGAGACAAACCAGGTCCCAGAAAAATATACCCTGGACACGTGAGTGTGTAAAGCTGTGAGGCATGGGGACTTCCATGGTAACTCTGTGTATAAACAGGACCAAACAGCTTGAAGTAGCTGCTTTCCTTGCAAGGCTGATGAACAAAGTATCTCTGTAGCTTGGCCAACGCAGCAGGCTCCAGCCAAACGTAAATAGCCTGCAGGGCTTTTTGGCACTTCGCACTCTATTTTGCATACAGCTGGTAATGTTTTAAAGGCCAGGCCCAGCCGAGGGTAATGCTTCCAAGAACAGAGCAGGAAACACACTGTGTACAGAAAAGGGTCTCAGGAGAAATCAGTGAAATCTTAAGACCTTTTGTGTTTTCTTTCTCCCTCCCCAAATCAGCGTGTTTCATTCTTACTCTAAAAATTCCTAGAGCTCCAGGTAGGCTGCCTAGATGCGACCGCTGTGTTTCATGCTCCAAGTGCTGGGTAAGAAAGGTATCAGCTTGGATCCTGCAAACACAGAAACACTCGCTGCGTGTAGGCAAGTCCTGCTGAGCGTGTCCGTGACGTCTTTCAAGTGAGAATTTGCTGGAGCTGGCTGACACGAGTGCAAAGCATGAGAGATGGCATCAAAGGAGGATCAAGATTACATCAAAGCATCTAGTGACACCCTTTGAATCTTCCAAGGTACCAACGCCGAGGAAATGCCACGACATTTCCAATTGTCTGGGTATCATTCAACTTTTTGGAAGACATTAGCAGGACTTAGGGCTTAGGATAAGTTATTGCGATGGAGGCCACCAGTCTCTGCCTCACATGCAGCCAAACCCCCTCCAGGGGCTTGTCCTTGCTGGTGAGATGGGCTTTCACTCCATAGGAGACTGAGGAATTGGGACTTCACTTTTTTGTCCAGTATATCACCTTAGCATCCCCATGTAGGATATAAAAAGGAGAAATGTGGCTCTTCTGCAGCCTCTCTCACTCCTGTGTGCTGGTGGGGAGGGGATGTAGGTGGATCGGGCAGAGCAGAGTCACACTGAGCACAGAAGGCTGAAAGAGGCAGTCACATAGGATTAATATTGAGGCAGAAATTTTGCTATCCTTTGCTGTCATATGTTTAAAATCACAGTGTATAAGCACAAGCATTTTACCCACTTGGTCCCTTCCTTTCAACCTCATTGTGCTTGACTGTGTTTGTACATCAGCACCATCGTGTCCTACAGGGAGAAAGCCTGTTAACAGTCCCAGTCCCTTATTATCCAGGACCGAAAAATGGGTGTTGGCTGAGTCAGCAGCAGCCATCGAAGCTGGCAGTAAAAGAGAATATCTGTCAATAACTCAGAAAAGGGGAGCAGAGACAACTTGGGGAGGAGTTATCACTACACGCTCGTGAAGTGAAATAGAAAGCTCTGTTTATCACAAGTCAGTGCCCTTTACATTGTATCTTACAGATGTCTGTCCTTCCACAGGCAATTCATATGTGCAAAGCCAAATCACTGCCCTCCAGACAGGACTGGAGCACAATGGAAGGATCACGCTGCTGAGCAACCCCCGGGGACAGATGGGGGACTCTGTGCTGCTGTCAGATGTTACAAAGGGGTACCCTTTCATGTCTTTGTGTTGTGGCTGCACATCAGGGGCCAGCCAGGGAACAGAGAAATGGGGAAAAAACAGAATTGGGATTTATAATGAAAACCATGCATTTGACCTCTCTGGCTGGAGACACAGACTAAATCTCACTGTTGGCTTTAAAGATGACAGAATCAGGCTCTCTCCACTCAGAGCTTAGTCCCCTTCCCTCTGACTAGTTTTGACATGTGTATGTTGGACCTTCCATGGGGTGCATAAACTCTGGTCCTGCCAGATACCAAGGAACCAAATTGTCCTTGGCCACAGGGACATGATGATGTGCAAACATGCAGTTGTCTGGTCTGCAAGTTGCAACACAACCGGCTTTATCCACACTTCTTTTCAGCCTTCTTTCCAAACTGAAAAGACTTCTGGACCTCCTAGGCAAGCACCTATTGCCATCACATCAAACCTTCTCCTTTTTTTTCCAGGCCAGACAAGGAACAAATTCCCACTCCTTCTCTTGCTTTCTCAGGGAACTACACAGCCTAAACAGAGATTAGCACTCACAGGAAGAGCCCTACCCCTGAAATGCCCCTACCTCCTTCCCTAAGAGAGAGGGGGTGGAAAGGAGAGATGGCAGCACAGATCTCAAGAGGATGTCTTGGAAGCAGGGAAATAAAACACTTTCTTATCCCAAATTTCAAAATGTCCTTCTCCAATCCTAACAAGTGATTGGCACACATGCAAATCTGTCTATGTATATTCTTGTACTGAGTAACTTTAGAACCTGTTAGCCAGATGCAGGGGAGGCTACCTCATAGACAGCTACAGAACATGAACAAAGGCAGAGGAGAAATTAATTTCCTGGAATAAATTTGCCCTTAATTTATTAATAATTTTGCAACCCAAAGCGGTTGATTCCTTCAATCAAACATGGCTGCTGGCAAGGCCAAAGAGTGTGGGACGTGGTGATGTCCTTGTTCAAGGAAAATGGGAGCTCTTAATACAGGCAATTAAAACAAACAAACAAACAAATTAAATCAGGAGGTACTAATCCACAGGGAAACTGGAGACAGTGGTGCTGATAAAAATGTCACCTGTCAATATTTACCTTCTTGTTATACATGAAAAGTCAAATTGCAGCACTGCAACTCCAATGGGGGGAAAGTGGAACCTCTTCATGCAAGCTTGAATCAAGGACCAAGCCCCTTGCCTACCAGACCAGGTACCTATGGTGCTGCACCACTTGTGGTTCAAGATCTCAGCAGTCCACTGAGTAGCTTGTGTCCTGAACTGCTAAGAGAAGATGGGCTCAACCCCACCACTGGCCTGCAGAGCTGCTTGGCTTGAACCTGGAAGAAGCCAACATATAGGTTGGGTTGTCTTTCACCGATGACAAAAAGGACTTTGTCTTGGATGTCCTCCAACTCCAGGGAGCTTGAGGGGAGGCACTGCTGCCCTAACATGAGCTGTGATATCAGAATCCGGCCCTTTACTCATATGGGGGAATGGAGGCAGGATGGCCTTGCAAGGCAAGCAAGAACAAACGGCTAAAAAAGCAAGATAAATATGGGACATAAATATGTGATGGTGCAGGAGGCGGTACCATAAACTTACTTTATTGCCACTTGTCTGCAAAGGCCAACATAACTCACTCCCTTCGCCTCGCTCTGTCATTCATGAATAATGAGATTGCTCAAACACATGCCAATAAAAACCTTCTCACACCCTGCACCAAGATGTGTGAACATTATCCTGGGTAGAAAATAAAGGAACAGGGATTTTTAATAATGAACAATCCCCTGCTCTCCACATCTTGAATATCTGATGTAGTGTTTACCGATTACCAATACAACCTGATCTTTCATGTTAGTTCCTACACAACTGCTCCCCAACTTAACTCCTATCTTAAAAGGCCTTCAGGAGCTCTTTCAGAAGGGATGTGAGTACAGCTGAACCCAGCCCCTGCAGGCAGAGAGGTCCACAGTGTTTCGTAAGCAACTGACATCAAGTGCAGCCCATGCTCTGGGCTGAGCAGGTCTGTGCAAACGCAGTCGTCACGCCATTATCCAAGCAAGCATCCTGGGGGCTGCATTAGTCCCTCCTGTCTCTCTGCAGGGTTAATGTTGCTTTTGACTTGCTGTGGCTTGCAGCAAGCCATGCAGACATACTTGCAGAGTTGGGCTGTGCCCAGAGGTGCTTAACAAGGGCTTGATCCATGCCTCCAGGCAGGACCAGGGAATCTGCCTCATGGTTTTAGAATCATGGAATCATTTAAGTTGGAAAAGACCTTTAAGATCATTGAGTCCAACCATTAGCCTAGCACAACCATGCCCACCCCTAAATCCTGTCATTAAGAACCACATCTACACATCTTTTAAATAACTCCAGGGATGGTGACTCTACCAATACCCTGGACAGCCTGTTCCAATGCTTAACAACCACTTTGGTGAAGAAATTTGTCTTAATAGCCAACCTAAACCTCCCTGGTGCAACCTGAAGCTGTTTCTTTGAGATGAGAGGTGCATACTGAATCTAGCTGTTCAATCTAGCACCTAGTGCCTCTGCTACTGGCAGATGAGAGGTTAATAATTACTATCCTTCTGCTGAACTAATTACTACCCTTTTGCTGAACATCAGCTTCTTCTCACCTGCTCCAGAGGACTGTGAATTTGGGTGGTGTCCCCCTCCCTCCCTGCCCTGACCAGCCACATCCCCACTCCAGCCTTGGTGTAAGCCAACATCTACCAGGAAACGTGACAGTGGAGACATGTGTGGGACTGACTGTGCCAGAGGCAGAGGGGAGGGAGCTGGATCAGGCTTTTGGATATGCAAAGCCACGGAGAGAGGTTTCTGCTGCCTGCAGCAAGGCTGTGCTCCCCAACCCATGGCTCCGCCGTACGGATGTGTGGTCATGCCAGAGCCCACATCAACGAAGCCTCTGCCTCCCGAGGGGAAAGCCACTGCAGAGACGGGATGTCTCTTCCCCTGCACTCACAACTCGAGCCTCACCAAGCAGCCCTTGTAGGCGGCAGAGCCAGGATCATGCACTCCCCGCCTTCCCCTCTCTGCTGAAGGGCAGAGCAAGAAAAAGACAGTGAAATGGGGAATGTGGGTCAGCAGAGAGCCAGAGCTTTGCCAAGGGAAAATTGCTGTAGTCCTGTGCACAGGACATCGATGGGCAGTAGGGTGCATGCTGCATGATGCATCAGTGGAGAGCTGGTCCCTGGAGCTAATCCTCTTTCCTCCTGTTACAGACTGGCACTTCTGTGTCCCCGTGGTCACAGGGTAAAAAAGAAAGTAGACAGTCTTATTGCCTTCCCATTACTGGGTGACAGCAGCATTTCCCCAGCTTGCACGGGCTGCATTTCCCGATACCATTGCTGCACTGCTTCATCTGGGCTGAGAGCTGGAAGCTGTAAATCAAGGTGTCCAGTGGTAGTCATAAAGGGATAAAGCATCCACAGTAAAATTTCTCTGACAAGTAGTCACAGGTGAGATAGCACTTGATGAATGGCAGCAAAATCCTCAGTGCAAGCGGGTGGATTCTCCCTAGCTGCAAGCAGACTGATCTCTGTTGTGGCTGTCAGGGCTTTAGGACATCTGCCACTTCAAAAGGTTTGTGTGAGGATGTACCCAGCCCAAAACCTACACCACACTGAGCAAGAGCAGCATGGATAACTTTCTCTTCTAGTTACCTCCACCTAAGGAGAATTGATTTTGTCATTAATCCATCGATCACAGAGTTATCAGTTTTAGTCTCACCTTGGGCACTTTGCTCTCCTCCACCTCCTGGCTCATGTAGGTAAAAAAAAAGAAATAGGTAATTGCTTCATCTATCGAGGGTGATTTCTCCAGGGCAGAGCCTACAAGCAGTGCCAGTCACAACTGGGCCTCAAAATGGTTCGATCTCTCTAGATAGGTGTATAACAAATTATAGTAGAGTGTTAAAAAAGTAGAGTTGCAGGGACCACAGCATCTACACTAGACACCAGGACATGGGGCACTCACCTTATCAGATTTTGTGCCCCAGTACTGGAGCCAACACCAATGATGAGCTCTAACAATTCCCTGTGCCTCAGGATGGGCTCCTTCCCAGGGGTGAGCTCGAGAGATACAGGAGAAAAAGCTCATGTCCTGATTAAAGCTAAAAAACTCCAGGGGTTATTTTCAGGATGGCGATGGTGGGAATGTCCTCCATCTCCGGGAACAGTCTCCAGCCAAATCAGATGTACAACCACACTTTAATAAATATTTGTTATCCTTTCTGACATGATGATAAATGTTGCAGCGGGAGCTGTAACAGAGAAAATAGTACCAGATATGGCTTGGAAAAAAAAAATAAACAGGGCAGAGCTTTCCATTTCTCTTTTGTTTCCTGGAGGTACCAGGAATTTCAATAGATTAGGTATGTCTCTAATGTATCGTGGTATTCTGCATGCTGAGCATCAGCCCTAAGAATCATCTGGGCCATAAGAACTGAAGTGGTCATGGATGGCTTCCCAGAACTAAAGAATTGTATCTCAGTTCAAAACCACTTACAGTATCTCAGAAATAAAGTACAGGTTCCTGAATCCACTCTGGAGTAGATATAGGGTTGGGTTTACTTCGTTTGTTTGCTTTCTTCCTTGACTTTTAAAGAAAAAAAAAAGTTATAAATTGTGGGTTTAGTCAAAGATTTCTAGGGGAATTGTTGGGATTTTGGCAAAGGTTCCTGCTTTTGAGATTTTGTCAGCTCTGTACTGAACAGGACTCCCTGTTGGTTCTTGCTGGTGACAGGAAACAATAAATCACAGCATCCATTGCTCATGGCACATAGTCTAGTTGGGTATCTCAGCCCACAGAGACAGGGGAAGGAGCAAAACACAACCCTCCAAAAGCTACCACAGCTGTTGGCCTCTCCAGACCTGTGCACTGAATGTGTGACTTTGAACAAGTCAGTTTTGTCACAGGTAGAGCTGCTTTTGCAATGCTGTGTTGTGGTCCTTTTTTTTCCCCTCCAGCTTCATGAGCCAGACAGAACTCAGTGGCCTGACCCTTAACCTTCCATCTGGGGGACACCAGTATATGGCACCGCTGGACAGAGGAGTCCCACTAGCAGCCTGTTCTCACTTGGGTACAGTACCATAACCCTGACCTAGTCACATTACCAACATGCCCATGTTGCTCATATCAGACCCAGTGCAGAATTGCCTTATACACTGGGGAGGAATATTCTCAAGAGATAAGTGAATCTTATTTATCAGTTAAAGACTTCAATGCTTAGAAGATGTGTTTGATGAAAGACAGGAACTTATACAAAAATAGGTACTTCTCTACTATTAAAAATAAAAAAAAAGTATATTTAAACCTCATTTCTGCTTAGAAAGGTGTCATTTTGTGGCTGGATATGGATGGTGTATAACTCAGGCATGCCAGAAAATTAGTCTGATCCACACCAAGAGAGAAAAAACATGCATTACAATTGAGGGCTTCCCACCCTCCCTTTCTGCAAGGCCCAGCCGCAGAACAGGAGGAGATCACTGTGTTATACAATACAGCCACACACCACTCAGGGGCTGCACGCTCTGGTGATACTCTGGAGGCAGCCTGCAAATAGCAAAATGCTGTAATAAACACTACTGCAAAACCATCCCATTCATTTCATCGAGGCTCTTCTCAAAGAAAGCAGAACAAATCCAGAGATGAAGGAAGAAATACTCATGCTAAGAGTACATCTGGATCGGGTCCTGTTTTAGGTTCTGTTTGAAGGAGCTCTTGGCTGCATTTAGATTCACCTATAGATGCACCATCCAACATGGCACATGTCTTTCTGACCATGCAGCCACCGGGGTGGGGATGTGTTGGAAAAAGTCTCAGCTGTCCAGGTAGAGTGGGCAGTGCCCTCGTCGTCACAGCAGCCAAAGCACACAGTGATGAAAGGAACAGCATATGCATTTGCTTCACAGGGTGTGGGTGTCCCTGTGAGCGACCCGGCCAATTCACTCCAAGAGATTCCCTTTGCTGACACCTGGATGAGGTGTTACTTAGGTTCTTTTGCTGGAGCAGAGATCTAGGCTGCGTTGTGTCACACCCCAGATGAGAGACCTTTTGAAGAGCATGGAAGTCACTATTTGAGTGTCATGAGCTGCTAAGCTGTATCTAGGAGCTACAGTGTTACCAAGCCACCTCAGCTCTCTTCTTTTCCCCTTTCCCAGATCAGAACAAACTTTGTGGAGGACTGAACTGACCTTGTACTTCAATCTTCCACTCTCACTATGTCCTTCCCTGCTTCAGGTACCAATCAACATGATTTAAACTAGGGGAAGGGTCACATTTCCTAAGCATGAAGAGTTTCTGAGATTTGATAGAGATGATAAACCTCACCAGGATGAAGATCTGGGCTTTCTTGAGCATGACCCTAAAACAGTGCAGGTGGTTTCAAGAGCTACCTCACTAATGCTCCTTATTTTCTAAGCTCATCTGAGGGTTGCCCCTTTTCAAAGTACCTCAACAAATGGACTAACACTGGAGTAAAAACCAGTTCCTGCTGCAGTCACAGTAAGAGCTATACAACTGGGAGCATAACAGACTCGTCTCCTTGGCAGAGGGGACACAGAGGTGAACTTGTTAGCAGGCATCAAGCAGGGGATACAGCACCTCAAGTCCAAGAATAGTTCCCATGGGTGTGACAGCCATCTCCTTGGTGAACACCAGCATCTGCTCAAGGACCTGAGATGTGTGAACATCTAAAACAGGGATCATCTCAGGCACTCAGGGGGATCTCAGCTGGGCTTTGTAGCAGACAATACTGGAGAATGACATCATTTTGACAAACATTGAGTAGGACCTGTAATCCAATAGTTGTCACTGCTACAGAAACTGCTGCACTGGGAAAAGTCATGCAGCTGTTACCCTTTAGCACTTTGGCTTTATCTTCACAGGAACTTGCCATCCTGCTAATATAGATTAGATCAGCGTTGACAAGGAGCATGATGGAGTCTAACAATGTCAGACAGCTGGAGAGCTGCTCTGATGATGTTTAAACCACCCAGTCCAATTTTGGGGGAAGTTGGCTTAATGTAGAAGACAGGGCAAACTCAAAGCAGAAGGGAATAAGGGCAACCTGGCAATTTCCAAGCATCTTTACCTATATCTGTATTTTTTTTTCCATGCACTTATATTTTCATTTAAAGTCCGTATCTAAAGTGGGCAATTCCTAGAAATGCCTCTTACCTGTCAATCAATGCAATTGCTATCTCCATGGTATTTTTGCCTGCCCAGGGTTACATCAGCAGCTGGCGTACCTGGAGCTACACTTAGATATCCCACTGCAGGTGCAGTCCCAACCCTTTCAATGGCAGAGAAATTGGCCTGTAATAGTAAATTCACACAGAGTGGATACCAAAGAGGGACGGTGGTCTTTCTTTTTGGGCATTAAAAAGTGTCTTGGGCTCCTTGATGAGATCTGTCTTTCCTACATTAGGTCAAACCCTCTAATGAAGTTGAACAGTTGCTTCCTTCAGAAGGGGTGACTTAAGTAACCTGCCCTGAAGACACAGCTGCCAGTTCCCAGCTGGTGGAAGAAGTTATCAGAGATAGCCATCTGTAAAGTATCCATTCAGCAGGATTTGTCCAAGCTGGGCTTCCAAAAAGGTTTTTGTTCTTTCTTTGGATTTTAGCCCCTAAAGAGAAGATCCAGGTTGGCACTACTGTACTGCATTTAGTATTATTTTGATGTCTGTCTACAGTCTTTCTAATAACTGTTCATGGGAGATGTGGTCCTGATCTTATGTTAGAGTTATTTTGGTGTTGGCCAGAGGAAGGATTAGGACTAGCCTTGGAAATGCCACTTTTTTATCTCTCCTTGCTGTTAATGTGTCAAGTAGCCTTGGTAAACTCACCCAACACTTCTTCTACCCCATCTCATTCAAAAGATGAAGATTGACCTCCTCCATCTTTCCAAGATGTGTCCTCATTTGGTGCTAGGCTTTTTTATTGTTGATATTTTTCCTGTATTGTCAAGTAAAATGTTAAAAGGATACATCTTGGGGAAAGAAGGGGCAAAGTGTGAGGATCCTGGTCTGCTTCGTTTTATAACCTCTTGCATACTCAACAATTGGTGTAATTTAAATAAAAGATGGGGCTCAAAGAGAATTCCAGGCTAATTACATATTACAATGGTGCTGTGCTGCTTCTGGGAGAGCAGCCAGGCATCTGGAAAGAGGTTCAACTCCCAGCAGGGGTGATCTGACAGGACAAAGGAGAGAAGGCTGGGGAATAATCAGGACAGAAAATACAACTAGAGGAGGGTGGCCCAGCTTCAACCAGGAAATGGCAGTACTACCAACACCGGGCAGCATGGACATGCATGGATGCTGTGTGGCCGATCTCAGAGGTAAATCTGGGCCATAGCAGTCTGAATCCAGGTGCCTGAGACTGCTGAAGAACCTTGCTAAGAACCTTGCACCGGAAGTATGTGCAGTTCGTAGGTGAGCTTCCCAACTACTATGGAGGTTTTTTCAGAGTCATCTCAACACACTAGCTAAGAGCTGTGCCTCCTCTCCCATCAGTGCAACAGCTCTGCACGTCCTGTGGGAACAGGTCTTGTTTGCACCTCACTCACTTCCGAGACACTTAAAATCATCTCACAGCTTATTGCCCTTGGACAGATCACAGCTCCTTCTTGCACAAATTCCCAGGACAGAGATGAGACTACAGGACCACCTTCTCCACATTTCCTCTATATCCATGAGGATTTCCTGGCTGAGAGCAGCAGCTGGGAATGGTTAGTAGATGTTGAACTCATGTCCTTTGCAGACAAGAGGTGGTCTTCTCTTTCTTGGCATGCAAAGCAGCAGAGGAGGGTGCCCTGGCAGCTGCTGTTTGAAAACACTGCTTAAAGTGACTGTGAAGAGCCAGATGGACTTCAGCCCTGAAGACTTGAGTGCCCTATTTAGCCATGGAGTGAGGACACAGCAAACGACTGCAGATTTTGCATGCAGGCTGTCTCAGTATTCTCCAGCCCTGGTCTGGAGGACTCCATTCAGGCTGGATCTGCAAACCCATTCAGACCTGCCAACAAACTGCCGGAACAAGCTTGGGGAGCCGAACAGCGAGGAGCCAACCCATTTCACCAGCCTTCAGATGGTAACAATCCTTCCTAGCCCACGAGCCTGCAAGCAGGAGAGGGAAAAGGGTCCAGATTTCATTCTTAATCCTTCAAGTTATTCACACTACCCCCATTCCCCAGCATTAGGAAGGGTAACGTTCCCTTATATGGTCAAGAAAAAGTGGAGAATATCTGCAATACATTCTTACATCTGTGCTCAGCCGAGCCTGGCCAGCATGTCCCTGTGAATGCCGAGGTCGCAACTGCCAAGAGCTGTGGAGCAAAATGCCTCCACCCTGCTGTGAAAGGCAGGCGAGGGGGATAAACAGATATGCGTGGAAATATTGCAAAATGGATCACATTAAGCAACGCTGCTCATGGGTTTACGGTATCTGATCTGGGACGTTTTCCTCTGCAAGCCTGGAGCCCGGTGGGAAAAGGCAACTTGAAAATGGGAAAACAACAAGAAGAAAATGCTACAGGGCCAAGTCCTGGAGAAGTAACTAAAATAGGGCATGTAGACCCTTAAGGGTCCCAGAAGAAAACTGGTCCTGCTTACTAAGACAAATAGGTGAATGTTCTCCTAGTGAAATTCTCCAACATCTTCTTGCCTGATATGAAGATCAAGCTTTTAAACTGTGGAGGCTTAGAAGAAAGAAGGAGGGTTCACACAGGGTCTTCAGGGAAAAGGGGACAAGACCATTGGGAAGATCCTTCCAACAAATAGCATTAGGTCAATAAAGAGGGAGATGTTGCAACATTACTCTGCTGATGGAGAAATAAAGGCAATTTGGTAGTTTTAAATACCAATACCCGTGCCACCTTGTGCACAAGAGCATGATCCATTTGAAAGGTTGCCCAGAAACTGTTTGTCTTCTGATAAAGTTCTTAACCACATGGATTTCTACCACCTAGATGTCCTACTTCCTTTAAAAAAGCATCAGGTGTTCAATGAAAAGGTTTAGTTTTTGCAGCACCCTTGTATGCACAGTAAGAAGAACAAAGCATGAGTTTAGGTGTAATCCCCAAGTCTGGGCAACTTCTGGGCTGATAAAGTGCCAGTCTGTAGTCTTGAAGACATGGCATGTATTGCATACATATAGTGAAACCCATATAGAGCAATGTGGCCATACACAAAGCAGACTCAAGCATCACCTGGGGTCACTCTACCCCAGGTCAAAACAGTGCCAGAGTGCACGCTGCTGATGAAAATGTGCTTGGTTGTGACCTGCCAGTCTCAAAAAAGGGTCTTACCAGGGCACAAGATGTCCTGCTCTGTTCTCCTAATACCTTGATCTTGTCTCTGTGGCCAAAATCCCCCAAGGCATCGGTGCAGGGAGGAGGCCATTAGGCACCAAGACAATAAGCTGGGCTCAAAGGCACCTTGGGTTTCCTTCCTGCCTCCCACCTCCAGTCCTATTAGAGGGTGCCCCAGGCACAGTGGCCGGTCTGGAATCAGAGATTGCCAAGGTTCAGCTGGGGCTGAGGCATGGAGATGAGAAGACAGATACAACTTCATCCTGATTGCCCTGAATTGCTTTATTCTGATGAACATTTGTATCAACATGAGATGAGACAGTAGAGAGTTGTTTGTTGCCTGTTGCTGGCTTTTCAGGAAGCATGTTTCAAAGCCTGGCAGTGCTGTTCACAAGCCCTCCCATGAGCTTCACCCCCAAGAACCTATGGATGTTCTGAAAAGCAGAGCCTTTCTTTGTCAAGCTCCATATTTGAGGACCTAAACAGAGGCCCTCTGATTTTCAAAGGTGCCAAGCACCTTTAGTTTATTTTTTTCCCTAATGGCTTTTGTTGCTGCTTTAAAATTAGAACACTTTAAAAAAAAATCTTTCAACATGTAACTAGTGTTTGGGGAACATCCTGTGCCAGAACAGAGCTTTACACACCCAAAAATCATCTGATTTTCAGGAAAGACCTATCCTCTTCTATAGCAGCTTCTGCAAGACAGGCATCTTAAAAGTGTCTTGATTCAAGAGACTTTTTAATTTTTTTAAATACCAGGCTATAACCTACCCAGTGTTACCCAGCACCCACAAAACCCCCTCTATCTCTACATCTGAAAGACTCTATGTCCTGAGGAAAACCTAAAGCCCCACTGTCATGCTGAAAAACACCTCAGTGCTTTGATTTTCTCCCTAAGGTTGTATGAATCATAGAATCATGGAATGGCTTAGGCTGGAAGGGACCTTAGAGATCATCTAATCCAACCTCCCTGCCATGGGCATGGATGCCTCTCAACTAGACTATGTTGCTCAAGGCTTCAAACTAGTCATTGCTGGCAGCATGCTCTGTGTCCTTCTTCAGGTCAACCTTGCTCTTACTATAAACACTTTCCCCCTTTCTACCAGCTCTGTCACAAAACATCCCTGTCTAAACACATGGAGGGAAAACTGCTTTCCCTGTGTTGAAACAGAGGTGATGGGATAAAGAGGCCAAGGGGAAGGCTGGCACTGGCTAATTGGGTTCTATTTATGTGTAGGTAATTAGGTGCTGCTGCAGAATTCCCTTCACTTGTAGCTGCAACAAGAGACAAAACCTGTTCCCATTGCATGGATGTCCCTTAAGTCTGCGTTCCTCTGCAGACAGCCTGTCTGGAAACAACCTTACAGCATCCCTTGAAGGGAGATGGAGGAAGGAAAGCAGACTGCAGCACAGGAGACTGTATCCAGGTCCCATGAGTGAACTGACACAGGGAGGGAATATCAAGACTGCCTACAAGTCAGGGTTCCTGTGGGTTCCATCTCCAGAGCATGGCTGGGATGCAGACAACAGCAGGTAACAAACTTTTCATGAAAAGACCACTAGGGAGGAAATTACCTTTATTAAATGGACACAGACCGGGTGGTTTTCCAACCTCTGGTAGCTTTCTTGCCTGCTCTGCCTCGCCCTTGATGGGGGGTTGAGACCAGATGTTTGATGTTCTCACTGCACTCCTGCTGCTGCTTCACCCACTGGGACAGTGAGTATAAACTATATCCCCTCTCCCTCCACAGGCTCCCATCTCCCATTTTTAAACCAAATTTTGCCTGTATCCATCAATTCTGTTATAGGCAGAGAGGATCCCAGCAATGCTATCTTGACATGATTGTGTTTCTCACATTGAGTGTTTAAAACCAATGACATTATCTCAGAGTCAAGGTCCTCTGAGATATCCTCTGAACATCTACAAGATCCTGATGTGGAGACACCCCTTATATTGTATGCATAAATATGATTTAGTTGCTCTGTGCAAGGCTCTGGAAATCCTGCAAGGATGAAGCTCCCTTTAGCTGAGTTCCTGAGTACAAACACACATGGAGACGAGTTCCCTGCTTCAAAGACCTTCACCCAACCTTCTCCAGCTGATGGGGTGAAGAGCAATGCCTGCAATTGTGGAAATGCTCCCTAAAAGTGAGGTGGAAGCGCCCTCTTGTGTCCTCGGAGGAGGGAGGCCAAGTGGGTTTGTTATCCAAAGACAGGTGGGTGGACACTCCTCTTCAGACCATGTTGCACAAGTCTGGAACACCATCGCTAGCTAAGGGGCAGGAGATGTGGAAACATGGAGGTCTCTCAATGTGACACCGTGGTCCTGGGAGAAGCTCCATCTCCTGCTGTAAAGGCGGTGGGGAAGACCGTGCAGAAGCAGCACAGAAACTGCTGCTATCACACCACCAGGAAACACAACACAGGGCCCACCAGATGTCCTCAGGCAGAGAGGCATGGGGAGGAAAATGCCAGATGGAGGACAGCAGTAAGGGGATTTGGGAAAACAAATGGCATAGAAAGTTAAACTTAACTGGAAGATTGTTGTTTGTGTTGGGTTAGGTTTGGTTTTGGGGTTTGTTTGTTTGTTTAAAAATAACATTTAAAAAGCACCTATTTTTGCCTCCTAGATGCTTTCCAGAACTGGACATGGTTGAGAGACTGGCTTAGAGCATCTTCCAAGACAGCTTTTATGCCCTAAACAAGCCAAGGTGCTTTGGTGCTTCCCACTCCCCAGATGTTTTCCCTCACCTTGGCATGGTGATCTTCCTGAGGACAAGGACATCAGGGAAGTGTATGGCAGTGACAGCACCCATCCATGAAAAAGGACTCCAGCCAAGGTCCCTTTTCCCTGGACACACACACCTTTGCAAGCAGAAATCTTGAGACTCGATAGATGAAATATCTCAGGCTCTGTCCCTTTTGCTCACCCAACTGTGCGTGAGATGCACCAGGAAGAGCAGGTGGTGGATGCAGGTGTCCATCCATGGGCAACAGGCAGCTCTGGGCAGGTGGTTCAGGACAATCTCCACAGAAAAAAAAAGATCTACTTGGAATACAACTATTTGGAAACAATAATTCAACAGTCACCCAAACCCACCATCCTCAATGGGCTGCCTTCTTTGCGCAGACAAGCTCCCCTAATGCACTTAGAGTCTGACTGTGTCCATTTCACAACAGACCCTCTGAAGTCAGGGGAGTAGTGAATGCTCAGTCCTTCAGGACAAAGGGACTACATCAACCCACTGAAGAAAAACACTGATTATGGAAAACACATTCAAACTGATCCACAAACACTGTATTTAGAGGGTTTACCTTGGAAGACACAAAGACAAGGCTGAGAAGAGTGTTGTACACAAAGACGTGTAGCTTAAAAACACAAAGAGGTCACAAGTAAGGACAGGGGAGAACACAGCAGGGCTTTGAGACACTGCAGCTGAGGGGTTTTTTCACACAGCATCTGTCCACAGGTAATCCCGAGTTTGCTGTCCAGACAGCATAAGTATCTGGTTGAGCAGACAGCAGCATCACCCGACCTACCTCCCCTACCACCACCATGTGTGATCTGTGCTCACTGACTCCTCTCCACCAACAGCCTGCAGTTCCCACTGGATGTTGTCAGAGGCTTGTTAAGCTCCTGAGGGCATACACTGCATGGTGCCTGCCAGCAGACTCTTCTTTATGTCCCCACGTTGCTGTAGACAGACAACCTCTCTCCTGGTGGAGATGTCCCCAGGGCTTTGTGCGTTTGACAGCTGCGGGGTGAGCACAGGCAGCCTCTGAATCTTTTAAGACACTGTTTCTCATTGCCACAGATCACTTTCTGTATTCTGAGTAACTGGTGGCATCATGGCCTGGGAGGTTTCAGGCTTCATGAATCTTTCTCTTTACAGGAAAAGAACTGGAAAAGATCTCTTATTTTTTACCTTTCCTGACTTTCAGAAACTGGCAGCAGCACATCACTGCTCATAATAACAATACTAATAGTACTGAATAAATTTCACTCAGATCCCACTTTGGTATGCAAATGTTTCCTCCTTATTTGCATCTTCTCAAAGGATCGTGCATATAGGAAGCTAGATCTTTTTCTTAGCACTCGCATCAAGCTGGCAATGTGAAGACCTCCAAGATAAATGCATAGGGCTTGGGAATACAGCTCCTCAGTGAAGACTTGCAGGCACTAAAGTGTAATAAAACTCATACCCAACCAATTCACCGACAACCTGCAAGCCAAAAGGACCCAGCACATAACTGTACTTTTCAACCTAGAGCTCATTCTGGTATCTGATCTTGAAGGTCAAATCAGGCCTGGTGGACAAAAAGCAGGTTTTAAGGCTAGCAAGTGCCATTTGGAGTCCTGACACATGCAAGACTGATGTAATTCTGCCCCATTCCCAACCTCCTGGCCCCAAACACTTTCCCTGCTCCTAACTGCACACCAGGAGGGAACTCATCCCAGGGACTGAGAGGAGGCAATGACAGCTACCAAGTGCCTCAGCCAGCTGAAGAGAGGCTGAAGATGGAGCAGGGCTGTCTGAATTGGGCATTGGAGAGGTGCCCCCCATCCCTTAACAGCACTGGGTCCTTATGCAGCCATTATGCTCCAGATGTGCTCAGGGTCAGACCCCTGGGTGAATATGATGGAGCAACACACATTTTCCTCCTTGAAGAATCAGAGGTGAGTAGAGCTGAGCTTGACACTTGCACACAGCATGGGTTTCAGCAGCAGTGCATTGATGCAAGACCTGAGTTGCTTCTTGGCCCCTCGCCCACTCTGCTGAGCCCAAAGTGGGGAGCATCTCCCCTTCACCTAGATTTGTACTTGCTTACCTTCCCAGGACAGATCTTAACAGATTTCCCCTGGATTTGCTGCAAAGTTTATGATCGGGGCTGGCAGGCAGCAGCATCATTCAGCTACCTTCCCCTGAGCTTCTCTGCAGTGGTCCCTTGCCTTCAAGTCAATAATTTCAAGTACAAGAGTTCACAGTTGACAACCTCTAGTGCTGACATGGAGAAAAAAGGCACCCTTAAGGGTCACCAAACCTCTGCACATCTTCCAAACAACCCCAAAAATACACTTCAAACTGTGCACAAGGGTGCATTTGGCCAGCTGGAAAGGGCAGAGATGTTGAGGGGCTGCTGCTGCTGCTGCCTTTCCCCAGTGTGTTCTCCAGCTAATTAAACAAAAAAGAGGCAAGGCAGAAGCTTTTGCCCCGTATTATGACTGCACCCAGCTCTAATGTATGGCCACTAAGTACAACAGGACAGAATATGCACACTGTGTAGTTTGCAGACACACAAAGAGTCCCACAGTGTCTTAGTGGCAGCCAGGAAATATTTCCTCCTCACAAGAAGTGTATTTTAGCTGGTTTTAATTTCCAGAGCTTCCCAGGGCAGGGGGGGAAGAGGGGGGTGGGTGAGATACTTTTCAATGAGAAACTGAAGCCTGAACAATCTGTGGTTTTGCATTTTGTTAGGGAGGGTTGAAGGAACATCCACCTCCAAACACATTCATAAAACCATCTCAGGCAATCACCCCCTTTTGCAGGGAAAAGCCTCTGAACAAAAAATATGATCAGCCCAAAGGGACACTGCTGTCCCGTATGGTCTGAATAAGATGGTTTATTCCCCCAAAATTGAAAAGACAAAGTGTTTCCTTGATAAAAAGCAGTGCATGGGACAAACAGAGTGCTCAGGGAGTGTCACGTCTTTTAGTTGCACGGGTTTACTTGTATTCAAAAATTAAAGGTAGCTCTAGTTCTTTCCTTTCTTTCTCTCTTCCTCTCCTCTCTTTCTCCTTCCTTCCTTCCTTCCTTCCTTCCTTCCTTCCTTCCTTCCTTCCTTCCCTCCTTCCTTCTTTCCCTCCCCTTTCCTCTCCCCTCCTCCTCTCTTCCTCCCCCCTCCTCTCT
>JANIJG010009827.1:19563-72615 GCA_024611175.1 Megaceryle torquata
CCCTCCCTCCCTCCCTCCCTCCCACTTAGGTTTTAAGCAGCATCATTCTGGGGAGATAAGTCACATCCTGAAGGGCAGAACTCACACCTCTATGGTTAAGACCCACCACAAAAGGCTGTGAGCATTGAGAGGAGCCCATCGAGGTGTAGCATTTGGCCACAGTGGAGATGACTTCAGGAGGTTTCATGCAGAGGGGGATGCTGTAGTGTGTCACAGGCATGCTGTCATTGGGTATTGCTGGTGGACTGCTCTGCTCCTTGCAAGGATGGTGGTCTGAATGCAACCCCAAAGCATGAGACACAACCCTGCTGCTATCTCTCAGCTTGGTCCCCTGGGTGTCACAAAACAGTCAACTCCAGGCAGCCGTTCAGGGTGTATTCTACTCACAGACCCCATCAGGTCCTACAGGCCATGCCAGTGCTATTCTCAAAATCAGATCCTAAAACTCTAAGCAAAAGCCAGCACAAGCCTTCTCTCCTTTCTTGAGTACACTGGGCCCAGTGTTTCATTTTCTTACAGTCCAGGGACAACTTCACCTTCTTACCAAGCTTACCAATGGCAACACTGATGTCCTGAAGGTCACATCTTAACTCCACCGAGCCCAATGTTCACTGCATCTCATATCAAGGTCTCTGAGAAAGCTTAGGCCAAGCAGGAGCTGAAGTTATCCCCAGAGGTCTGCACATCCTGAACCTTACAACTTTGGCCATCTCTGTAACTCAAAGTCCACCTGAATGTCAGACTGTGGAATCTGGAAAACTTCAACTTTGGCATTTTTTTTCTTTCCTTATGGAAGCCAGCAGCCATCTTGAGGTAGAAATTACCAAATATCCTGCTGTGGTATTTCGAGCCATCTCAAAACCCATCCAGTAGAGAACTCTCCCAAGAAAAGCCTGTCTCTCAAAATTTCACCACCCCCCCCCCACCAAGAAAAAAAAAAAAAAGGAAAAAAAACTTGGTTATCTGCAGCAGGGAGTATTCAAAAGGAGTGTGAATCCACAGAGGCTCTTGCAGCAGTTTCCCTGCACTTGCCCCTGTGGACCATGCATCATCCTGGGGTGACACTGGAGCCTCACATTTCTGTAAGGCACAGGTATCCCTGGGTGAGCTCACACGTGAGCCCCCTCCCCAGCACGTGCTGGTGCTGTGGAAGCTCATTAAAATGGACTGAGAGACACTCCAGCTGTAAATGCAAAGACAGGTCTTTTCAAATAAGTCCCATTAGTTCCACATGTGCTTTTGATAGATAATTTTTTGGTTACTTAACATGAAACCAATAATTATGGAAATGACTGCAAGGATCCAGATCCTCTCCACAAGAAAAAGACAGAGAGTTGAGAGAAAGGAACACCAGAGACTTTGTAAGGATTTTTCCTCCCCCAGTGCACCCATCCTTAGCAAACTGCTAGTGCAGAGCCCCACCCAGCAGACCAGAGGAAAGAAATAGGCTCTGCCAGCTGCACACTGCCTTCAGCTACAGGATTATACACTCACTATGCATCTACACACACAACCCCGATGCCACATGGGCAAACAGCTCTCCTTACCCCCTAAAAATGGAAAGAACATGCTGGGGAGAGTGCAAAATCTGGCTCTTCTCCACTTCTTGTAACCAGTTTGCTGTAAATTTCCTGACAGGGAATCAAATCTGGGGAAGGCACTCATCACAACCAGCATTTTTCAGAAAATCTTTTATGCCTCAATCTGTTTATAACAAATAGCAGATCTCTATTCACACCCAAACTGATTTATACCCTCTCGTGCTCACTCGCACCCTGCCCCATCCCACGATCCCCACAACGCAGCCATCTGACAAGCAGGGGACTGACGTGTGTGCAGCAAAGCAGCACAGGCTGGGCACATGAGGGGAAAGAAAGAGGAGCGGGCAGGTTTTTCGTGGGAATACAGCTATCAAAACAACATTATACAACTGAAAAAAAAAAAAGAAGAAGAAAAAAAATAAAATAGAGGTGGTTATGTAAACTGCTGTCCCTGTCTGGTCAGCACAAATCTCCTGTGGGCTTAGGTCAGTCCATTTGACACAGCTAGAAATAATTGTCTGTGTTAACCATTAGTAGCTCCCAGTTCAAAGTTCCCCACTAGCTGCCTCTGTGCCCTGCCTGTATTCGCTCTGTCTGCTCCACATGGCTGCCTGCCTGCTGCCTACTGCCTGGACAAGCTGCAAGGCAGCATTGCCCGACCCTGCCCATGTCCACATTGGAAAGCTCAGCACCTTGACAAGGGATGAGACACCCAACAGCTGCTTCCAGCCTGGATGCCCCTAGATGCTCTTCCCTGGCCAACCAAATCTACCCAGACCTCGTTTTTTCCGTAGGATGTCTGACCATAGCAAACAAAACCAAAAAGCAGACATTATTGTTCCTGGCATGGGGGTCAGGAGACATCCTGGGCAGGTAATAAAGGGTTGTAGTACTTGGAATAAAACTCCAGCTCCTACCCTGGAGAAGGCCTTTGTTGTAAACACAGGACAAGGAAGGGTGAATGGATCTAATAGCTGGAGTTGTGACCCCATAGAGGAACATGCCAGTGACATCTGGAGGACTTTCTAGTTCCTTTCTCATTTTCTGCAGGGAAATCTCCATTACTTTAGGGGGAAGGATTTGATTTGGCTGTTTATCATGATAAGAAGAGAAAGGGAAGCTTGGCTTATTTAAATGTCTCAGCTATCTTCTCTCCTAGGGTGAGACCCAATAGAGGGCTTCTTGGGATAGAAGGACCAGTAACAGAGTTGTTCCCACTTTTCTGCTGGAAGCAAAGGAGTGTTTGTGGCTGGCTGTTCTTTCTAACTTGGCATCCTAGACCATCACATTTTAGAGTTAAGGGCATCTGGAAAGGCCCTTCCAGAATAGTTGTTGCTAAACTGTTTGATCTCCTTGGAGAACAGGAGCAGAGAACACAAAACAAAAGTTGTGCCTCAAACAGTTGAAATGTTGCTTGGGCTGGTGACTGGAAAGATCATTTGGGGGCCACAAAGTCACATGAACAGAAGGGTCCTTGCAGCACCTTGTTGCCCCATCTCCTTCACCTGGGGAAACTGCTGAAGTTCATAAATAATGTCCCATCAAAGCTTCCATTTTCTACAAGAGACCTCTTCCAGCTTCTCACCAGGCAAGATGCAACCCCAAGAGTCTTCAAGAGTAATGATAACTTCACTGGTTGTGGGACAGAAGAGTGTTTTAAGGATTGGTACTTTCAGTCCCTCCATCCTCTGACCAGTCTCTCACTGCTGTGTTGTACCTGGAGGTGAGTCACCCTGAGACAGGCATCTTTCCACACAAACCAGTGAAGCTACTTACAGCAGCATGAAAATAATGCATCGAGAGGACAAGCAGGAAATAGGATTTGGAGGATTTTGTCCTGGACAGCAGGGACCAAGAGGGGCAGACAGGGCAACTCAGCAGAGCTCTAACCTAGCAGACATTTCTCTGTCTCTAGTCTGGGACCCACCTCTTCTTAGCTCACAGAAAATGCTCAGCATGAACAATTCCTTCCCATCTTCCCACAGACTCCTGCCAACAGAGCAGACCCCGTGCACCACTAATAGTGAAGACTAAAATCACTGTGAGCTGAGAAAGGCCCCCAGCAGAGACAGTAGCTGAAGAACCAGCCTAAGGCCTTGTAATCCTGGCAAAAACAGTTTGAAAACACACTTTATCTAGTGAGTGTGCCTTGGAGCTATGCAGAGAATTGTTTCATGCAGGCTTTTTATGGAGAGAGGAGCTGGATAGCAGCAGTCCCCAGAATAATTCATGGGTCTTTTAGCAGCCTCTATTACTCACTATTGGATTGACTGCAATGCTTATTGTTTTATTCTGCCAGTCAAATCCTTCCCCTTTAAATTAAATAACTAACAAGGATGCATCCCAGCTTCAGAGCCTTGTTTTGCCCATGCAACAAAAAAAATATCCTTCTGAACCCCATCAGACTTGTGTCTCGATAACCCAGGAGCTACTGAAGTGACCGGTGTTTACTCATTATGGTTCAGGGCATCCTACAAAACCCTCCCAGAAAATCACTATTGCTCCTCAGTTGTTTCTACATGCTGTGACAACAGCTCGATAAAGTGTTTGTTTCAGTCAGAGTTGAATCAGAACACATGGAGAAGTGCAAATTATTATTTTGTAAAGTTTGTTTATCCAGATCTCTGCTCTTCTCTAGCTCAGTCTCTCCTCATATCAAAGTTCTCTTGCTTAGCTTAGGCATTTCTGGATAAATGATCTTCCAGCTTTCTTGTTCATTATAAACCAACACACTGTTACCTGCTCCTATTCAACCATTGGCTTTGTTACTTGGTCAAGTTCCCAGCATGTGCAGAATAAATCCCAATAGGAGTTTCACTGAACCTCAGTTATTGTTAGGTGACAAAGCTTCTGTTTGTGGCCATGATGCTTTTTGAGAGGGCTGAGAGGTTACCTTTGCCAAAATCCAATTTTAATCAGACTTAGACGTGGTCTAAATTGGATCCTCTCAGTCCTGCTCTTTCTTGCCCCCAGTAGTGTGGGATTTCAATTCATATCATCCAGACCCTGCCTCCCTTAAGGCCTGGCCTGCCTTTCGCTTTTGCCAGAGGGACCAGTGTATTTCCTAGAGCTGTTAATACACTGGAGAGATGCTCTTTCCTGCAGCTCATGCAAAACTTCCCCAGCAAAGCCACAGCACAGAGGACCACCAGCTGAGATGAAAAAAGCTTTCTGGTTTGGAGGATGAATATATGACTTGTGCCAGAAGCATCCACTGAAATATCCCCATGCAGAGGAGCTCATTTCTGTTCCACCTGGGACAAGGTGGGGAGATGTATTCCAGCAGATTTCCACTCAGATCAGAATCTAGATTTGGGTCTAGATGGCTATTGGTGCCCTAGCTGGGATCTGAACTTAACCCGTGTTTTTATGGGGAAGAGTGAGCCCTCAACAATTGGCAACAGGCTCACAAGAGCAGGGAGGAGGCTCCATATCCTCCGCTCTTCAGTGCCAGCTCTCCAATTCACACCACCCCCTTTTGCACATCAGCTTTTAATATTTAATTGCAGCTTTGCCAAGGGACTTTGCCTCCTGTCTTGTAAAGAAGGGGGAGAGGAAGGAGACAGAAGCGTGGTACTGAAAAGCCCCAAGGAGACTATCAAATGGCAGATCTCGGGTGGAGGAAAGCGCTCTAGCATGTAAGTGATTTTACACAAAAACCCTCCCAGATCACAGGAGATGGAACGAATTAATATCAGAAAAATCCTGTAAACCCTTAGCAACTGGGGGATGCTGTGCTGGTTGTGGGAACTGTTCAGGGTGGGCTGAAAAGACTATTTGCATCTATTGCCTGTAATGTGTTTAAAAAAACCCAAAAAAAAACAAAAAAAAAAGGATATAAATGGAAAATCAGGGAACACTTCCCTCCTAACAGGCTTGTTTTGTCACAAAGTAAATCCCTCAAGGGCTCTTCACCTGGAATTGTTTAATGTTAGACACCACCACAAAAATGGGAAACAATCCCTGGACTGTGGGAGGTGGGAGTCTGTGATCTAACAAATCTGTCTCTTCTCTAACATCATGGGAAATGATCTGGAAAACAAAACAAAACAAAAAAAAAAAAAAAATCCAAAAAAAAAAGGAAATTTCTAAAGCAATTAGTGAGAAATGTATCTCCTTCCCTCTGGTCTTGATATCAGATGTCATAAAGGCATGAGAGGGGAGGCAAAGATTCATAAACTGCTGAATGACACCACTATCCCCCAGAAAACCTGCCCCTCTGGACTACATCTGGAAGTGGACACCCAGACATGGGTGGACAATGACTCTGGGAACAACCCAACACTCAGACCAGTGCAATAAAAATCACTTCTGAAACATTTTTTGCAAGCAGTGGGGCTTTTAAAGCAAGTACTTTCAAAATATAAATACAAGTATCTAATAATCCCATAGTTTGAATGTCTGTGTCAGTAATTAAAGAGCAATTATATATAACTTGTAGGTCCCTAGAGCTCTGTCTGAATTCAGAAAATGAACCCCAGATGACCTAATGTACTTCCAAGTGTCACATCAGTCATTGCAAATCCAGTGCTCGAGACTTCTGCTGCATATTTCTGAAGCTTGGAAAATAAGAACATTTTTGGCAGAAGAGGTCAAGAGGTGTTTAATTCTCTGCTTACCACTTGAATTCAGCACTGGTTCAGATCTATGGAACATTGGAAACATGAGAAAAATTTCACCAAATATGTATCTTCAAAATTCCCATCAAATACTTTTTCGGTTGTTTAAAGTTAATTGTCCTTCAGGTTCTTCACTTCTCCCTGTCACAGAGATGATGTGAGTGATCTAAGAGAATGAGAAAAGTGGTAGGGAGAGATGGAAAAGACCCATTCCCTTCATCAGGAGTGATTTAATTTAAATCATGTTCTCTTTATTTTTCCAAAAGTGAATTTGTATGTTGTTGTTTGCAGATGTATCAACAAAGGCATCATTTGTTCCACAGTGCTTTGCTGATGCACCGATCCCATGAGTGGAGATGGATGCACTAATTTTTGGCCTCTTTTCCCTGGATCTTCACATCCAGCACCATAACCTTTGCTCTCTCACTTCAGTGCCAGCAGATAGAGAGTATGGAAAAATCAGAGAAGCTGAGGCCAGCCCAGTCCTTTCCTTTTCTGTGCCATTCTCCAAGGAGCAATCCAGAGCACAGAGAAGTTATTCTGAGAAAATCTGTGTCTGTCTCTGAACTGGTTGCCAGGTGGGTGGTTAATCTATGGTTGAAGTTCAGCTTAGATCTCAGGGGCTCCAGGGTGGACTCTCCCTCTTGCATCTCTATAACAAACAAACCTCACTCAGATAAAGTCTTTCCCAAGCACAACATCCCAACATGTCAGGTCTAGAGCTAGAGGCAAGTCCTCTTCTGCAGTAAGTGCTCTTAACTATTATATATTACCAGTGTATTACTTGGTCTTGGAAGACAAGTCCTGATTTAAAAGCCAGATCCACTTGACAAACTGCCCCAAGTACAATACAATGGAGGAATTTGCCCTCAACCCCAATGGCTAGAGCATTCCCAGATGGATAAGCAAAGCTTTTAATCATGATAGTCTCCAAGGTTCCATGAGGGAAACCAGCAAATGCTGGAGAGATGAGCTGCTGAGAAGACAAGAGGGGTACAGGCATCTCATCCCCTTCTGGTTTCTCTCAACTGTCTCTAAGCAAAATGCTCCAGGGAGGGTCACATTTCAACCCAAGCCCTTTAAGGGCTAATTTCTCTTCTGGTTTCAACCCATGACTGAGATCAGACCACAACGCTGCCAAGAGTGAGACAAATAAGATTAGCAACAAAACCCAAAGTACATCTCCTTCAACGTAAGAGTGACAGAACACCTGTCAAGACTGTCTCTTAAACTTCCTCTTGAGACAGTTTAGTTCCAAATAGCCCAAACTTGGTCAATTTTCACTGTAAATAGTCACCTATCTGACAGGGTCTTTGGAGAAAGCTGGAAGTGCACTTCCCACAGCAAGGAAGGGAAGGAAGGTGGACTCCTCTTCAAAATTCTCACTTCTCACTGGTTTTTTATTTTGTCAGGTACTGACTTGATAATTTCCTTTACATTAGGTTAATGCTGAATAAATAAACACTTTATTGACCTTCTGGAAAGCCTGACTTCAGCTGCAAGCCATGTATCAGCAAAGGGCAATAATACACCACTTTCAGCCCATGTAACCCCCAGCATATCCTCCACCAGTGGGCAGATGAGTCCTCCAAGGATGATGTGCATGGAGCTTGGCAGGAGAGGGCTCATGATGGATCTAGTGGTGTTGCACCAAACTAATCCATTGAATCTAAACCCAGTCCTCTTTGGAGGATTTTTCACATCTCTCACTCTTAAAGATTGCTTTTGAAGTCTCTTGGGTTTGACATTTTCCAAAGGGTAAAATAAAGCAGAAAGCACCTGTCTACTGTATGGAAGAATTGATTCAGGCTAAAAAGGGGTTAAGGTGCTATCTCCTGTCTTCCCTGCAGGTACCAGAGCATCCTGGACTGTGAAAACAGCATGCCAAAGCAAGAACATCCCAAGGTGAGAACCAAAGGCTTGGATGAGGTGTGACAGAGTATGTCCTAACAACATAATAATCCAGTTCTTAGCAATTAGAGACACAGAAAAAAACACTTTTTCTTTTCTTTTTTTTTTTTTTTTTTTTTTTAATGTCTGCTACTGTTTTAAAGGACATCTCAAGACACATCAAATCCAATTCGCTTTTAGAATGTTTGTATGGACTGACACATATAAGATGCTCCAGGATGGGTTGGAAGCTTCATGTATAACATTCAGATTGCTCTGGAGTGAATGAATTGCAGGGGTAGAGATTAATGCAAGACCACCAAGAAGTGTAGGACCTGGCAGAGGGTTTAGTATTGGTTAGAAAGCAAGGGAAGGATCCAGTCTGAGGCAAGTTCATGAGTAGATTTTTCTCACAACTGTATTTAGTTGTCTACATTTCAGCACCTTAAAGTGAATTCCTCCCTAACTAGAAACTGTGACTACTGTTCTCACATCATAGTGAAAGTGCACCTCCCAGTGTCCCTTATATCACATTTTGATTGCAAACTCATTGGCATAAGGTGCAGTTCTCAACCCTGTTTGCACATCGTTTCCTTGTGATAAGGGCCTCTTACAACTTGGAATAACAATGATAAAATCACCCACTGGAAGCCAGACACTCTACACATCATCCCATTTCCCTGCTGAAGACAGGATGATTCCCAAAGAACAGAGAAAGCTGAATTGCATCTGATTTAAAAAAAAAATAAAAAAATTTTAAAAAGGCAGAATCTGTTCTAGTTTTTAATTTATTTTTTTCCAGTCCATGTTTTTAAGATGAAACTGGAGGTTTCCTATGAAATTATAGAGAGGGGCATTTCTTGACTGTTTGGGAACACAGTTTCCTAGGGAAAAAGGATGTAGATAGGGATAAAACAGTGATCCAAGAGTGAAGACGATCAGTGGTCATATTTTAACTACTTTGAGGCTTCCTTGCATGACCATGGACAAATCAGAAGGATCCACTGGAAATAGTCAAGGCAGATACTTCTTTCACATTTCGAAATGGACTAGAGTTTAGATTGTGTCCCTGACATTTGGTCCAGAGAACACAAAGCAGAAAGTGATGGGACACTCATACTGAAAAGTTACGTCAACAGATGTGATGCTTGAAGTAGAAGAGCAGGAAATAAAAAATTCAGAAGATTTACTATTGAAGTTAGATATGAGCCTATTTTGATGTTTGTTTGGGGGTTTTTTAGCTCATGGAAAGAAGGTACCTATCACAGACTAATGTCAGTCCAACGGGAAAAACCCATGCCTTATCTCAAAGACATCCTGGTGATATAAGCTCAAGCAAATCCATGGAGGATCTTCCCATCCCTAGCATCAGTGTCCCAACAAGGAATCTCAAAGGACTCCTGACCATCTTTGACACTCCTAAAGCCACTTCACAGTGTAAGAATTTACATTTTGCTCCACTGAAGACACCACCTCCCATTTTGAGGAAGAGAGAGGCTGATGCCAGAACCCCGACAACAATCCAACCCCTGAGCATGGAGACCAAACCACATAAAGACCCACGCTTCCCTTCCTCTCTTCAGAGCATCCAGAGGAAGGCACAGTTGAATCCTACCAACATCAAATGGAAGGAGTCTTCTGCAAAGGTTAGTAGATGCTCTTCTTTGAATCTCACCTATGGCTTAAGCTTCCTTCCAGCCCTGTTATTCTACCCAGATGCAACAACACATCTCCTTGGCCCAGTCCTCTCAATCCAGTTCCCCATCTTTCTTTCTGTGCTGCCACATAGTTCACCTCTAGCCCCATCTAGCTCTGGATGTTTTAATGGTATCAGGGACACAGGTCAAAAGTTGAACAAAATATTCCTTGCAAGGATCCTTTCCCTGCAGGGAAGGAGTTGGTAAGAACGGGCAGCCTGGGTTGGAGAAAGACCTATATCAAGGAAACAAGATTGTCCCATGAAGCTGTTATCATCTGGAATATTAATAATGGATGAGATCCTGCCTGCGATGGTCATGTCCATCTCACCACTGTATGGTATCACCCCAGTGATTATTGCTGCACAAGAGGGACTGGTCCCTTCACTGGTGATACAGCAAAAGGTAACACCTGTCATTACTGGGATAAGACACTAAAATCATTGTGAAAGCTAGTAAAGGAAGTGGATGGATAATCCTGGTTCTGAAAGATCAGCAATCACCTCTAAACTCACTTAGCTCTGGAAATGGGTGGTACAAAAAACTGTAAAGCACTGTCCTTGGAGACAACAAAGCAGAGCAAAGCCAAACCTGGGTCAACTGTACAGGAAAAAAAAATGAAAAAACACACACAATATGTGGAGGCAATGTCAGGTCCACTGTTGCCTCTGGAAAGACTCTGATGCAGTCACCTTCCCCACACTGGGGTTTTGTGCAGCTCTTCTCTGTTTATGGGAATTTACCTGTTTCCTTGTTGTCGTTCCCACACAGGAAGGGAAGCTGTCCCACAATATGCAGGCGGTCATCTCCTCAGTGACAGATACAGCTGATGACTCATCCATGGGCAGAAGATGTGAGTTACATTTATTTTGGTTACCAGTCGTCATTGCTACTCTACTGCCAACTCTATAGTTGCAACTGGGAAGGGTCTACTCCATCCTTGCACAAAGTTACATTTCCCGTATAATCCCATAGCATGACTGGGTGATTCTGGCTGAGGATCGTGTGAGTAACGCCAGAACTGGCCGTGCAGGAGCATATCCAAGGATAGGGAACACAGACAGCAGACAATCCTATGACTGCAGCCTTCCAGCCCTGATCAGTCCCATTGCACAGAGCTGGCAAATCCCAGCACAGCTGGGATCTGGGCCAGTGCTGAGTCCACAGAGCCTATGCTGTTATCCCAGCATTTATAAATAGCTGGTATTAAACACCAAGGCAGAAGTACGTCCGTGTTTAGTTTGGGATGAGTAATACCTCCCTGCACCTCAGCCACGAGGATAGGAAAAGGGAGAGGTTCCATTGTACCTAACTCAGGAGTCTTGGCTGGGCTCCTTTTGGAATCTGGCAGTGGTGGTGTATCAGATACAGTCATCCTTGGCTTCAGATGGGACATGTAAGTGATCCCTAACACTATGACATCATCGGGACTAAAGCAGGTCAGGGATATTTCAAGGCAAGAGGCATCTGTGAACAGTGAGAGATCCAAGCCAAAGCTTTGCATGGGAAAGGGTTGAATTTTACCAAACTTCACTGTCAGGAAAGTTTCATAGGTTTGAGGCAGAAAGAAAGGTCTCTCCAAAAATCCCATAATGACTGGATTCGAGACTGGGTACCATCCTGCCTGCTTTGGGCCCGGATCAGAAATTCAGGGATACTATATCCCATCTAACTAGGTTTTGTTCTCTTTCCTTTCCATTTCTTCCTTTCCTTTCACACAAAAGGGAAAAAAAAAAAAAAAAAAAAAAAAGAATTGCATGCTGCCTGGATTTGAGACACTATTTAATTACCCAACTGCATGGGAAAAAAGTCTCTTACATGAGAACACAGACAAATGAAGAAGATGAAGTTTCCACAGCATTGCTGGGATGTTTTTTTAATATCAAAGCACGTGAAGTCACAGGGCTATCTTGCTAAACACGATCACAGTATTAGCTGCACTGTGCCTTTTACAGCATGAGGAACATCTTCTCCTCTGGCTGGTGAAAGATGAATCACAGTCTATCTTAGAGTCTTACACCACTCTCCAGCCCCTGACTCAAAAGCCTTGCAATAGCAAAGACTTCATGTCGCCTCCAGCACAGCTTATTTGGTAGGGTTTGGGTTTACATGGTGTGGAGTCCTTCTAGGGGGGCAACTGCATCCAGGGAGCTGGGAATATGACAGCTACCTCTGATGTAGGTGCTGGATTTGCTCAGAGAAGGAATTGTAATGCTTCCTAAAAAAGTCTAGGAACCAGATGTCCTGTACCTTTTCTGGCATGTGTCTGGGACTATACTTGTTGGTCATTCTCAAGTTGTGAGAGAGACGTCAGTGTTCCGTGTGCCCCAGCAATGACCAGGGCAGGTCTTCTATAGAAGCCTCCTCACCATCACCCAGGGACTGCCCCACAGACCTACCCCAGGGTTGAGGAGAAGACATCGAGCTGATGCAATGACCTGGGATGGGGAAGGCAGAGTATCAAGCAGTTTGCAGCTACACAGTGTTGTAAGGTTAAGCACAGAGCATCGTTCTCAGGTCTGGGACACTGTGATATGGTGGACAACAGTTTGACAGTGTTCAAGACAGCTGTTGACTGACATTTGGCTTATCACCAAACACATGTCCATACAACATTTCAGAGCTGAATAACTACAGAAGCAGTCAAAGTGCTGGTTGCTGTACCACCTTCCAGACACAGCCTAGTCACCTCTGAGACACTGCTGGAGTCCTGAGCATTGCCCAAAGGGGAAGGCTGATACACTCCTTAGAAAAGCCCCTTCCCAGGCACCTAAACCAGCCAAGCTACATCCCCAGCCATGCTGATGGTATCAGATGTTCCAGAGGAAGCTGTCACGAAAGACGTCACCAAGTCACTAATTAAAGATGTCCAAGTGGCTATAGTTAGCAGTAATGAGATTTAACTGAGCAGCGGAAGACTTACACAATAGAAAAAATCCTTCCTAGGAAGGAAGATGGTAAAGAAAGAAGCTTTTTTTTTTTTTTTTTCCCAGAGGGAAAGGGTTGAAAGCTCGAGTTCTTTAATATTAAAGAGGAGAAAGCATCAGCTAATTTGCTGCAGGTAGAGTCTCCCGAGTACTCTGGGTTTAAAAATTAATGACTTTGAGATGAATTCTGGCAACGGAGACAGAAAAATCATGGCCAAGAAAGAGACAAGAGGGGCATGCACAGGGGCACGCCATTCCCCCAGCTCACACACAACCATATGCTTGTGCATGTGTGTATTAATATAGCTCCATTATTCAGTGCTTGCAGCTGAAGGGCACACGAGGATGTTACCTCGGTGCAGTGCAAAGATGAAACAGGCGCCTGACGTGACTGCAAATCACAGAGCATCCAGACAGCCTCCAAAATGCATTTCATTCCCTCCTCCCCCTCCCCCTGTCTATTCTGTACTCATTTCAACCTCTACCCACGGGGAAATTTCAAAGCAAGGCGAGGAGGCGAAGGAGAGGGCAGGAAAGAGGGAGCTCCCCCATCCTGAGTGCAGGGAGACCCAGGCTGGGTTGCAGTGTTTGCTTGGCAGGAGATGGATTTTCCCCTGCTCACTGTAGCACCCGCAGTTTCTCCTGCAAGGGGGTGCGGTGCCATCTAGCGACAACAAAACCGTCCCGCTTCGGTCCCCAAACTGGTCTCCTCAAGGATGCTGTTGTTCAGCAGCCACCGGGCACCGTGTCTCAGCCCCAGCGGTGGAGAGCAGCTGTCACCCTCCACCTGCCCATGGCCTTGCAGCCAACCTCCCGCCTTCTGCAGCACCCTGTTCAGCAGATAGGTTTGGGAGAATGTCACTGAGTGAACTTGAAAGATCTGAAAGGTGGGGGGAAAATGTTGATTTAAGATAAAAGTCTGTGCTTGTGCTACAGATGGCTTTGCATTTAGGGGAGCTCTGGCACTTGCAGTGATAGAGGCTCCTGCAGTGAAAATAATCCTTAAAAGCTCATTTCCCTTTCAGCAGTGGCTTTTCATAAACTTGACAAGCTGGACTTAAATGTCGGGACTCCTGTAAGTGGCCAATCTGTCCAGCTCTAAGTGCTTTGTGCCTCTGCAATTTAGCCAGGAGGATACTTGGGGTGTTTAAGTACAAGATCCATCCCCCAAAATTAAAGCACCTCGTAGCACAGAAAAAAAAAGGGGCAGTAGCAGCTGCCATTCATCCCCTTTCACCTCTCCAAGCCCTTGTGACAGTCAGTTAAGGATGCTGGGATTACAGGCACCTTTTGTGGGGGGCTGCTGTGGGAGTGTGCAGCAGTCTCCAGGCAGTTGTGGAGGGCAAGGGAGTGATCAGATTCCACTCATGCCTGGCTGAGCTCTGCTGGCAACTGGGCTGGCAGCAGCCATCAAAACAAACTGGCTAGTCCCATCGAGTTCTTTTTTTCCTTCAAGCCCTGGTCTGTGAACTCACCTGATCTCATGTCTAGAGCCTTTCCCCTGCTGAGTCCCTGCTCTCCTCTTCTCTGAGCTCCCAGCAAGAGCCACTTCACCTCAGCTCAGGGCTGCCCTCTGCTCCAGACCCCTGCAGCCCCGGGCTGCTCATCTCCACCTGTAACACCCTCAGCAGCTCTCAGAAAGTCCCTGTGACATACTGATTGGGTTTTGTTTGGTTGGTTGGTTTGGGTTTTTTTTTTCCTCCTTCCTAATTTGTTGCTGTCTTCCAGACAGGAGAAGAAAAATTCTTCCCTGGGAGCTGTGCAGAGCTGTCAGGTAGCTCACAACTTGCAGGCTTGCACAGAGCGTTTGCAGGAGCAGTTTGCAAGGGGATGATGGGGGGACATGTGGGCAAGTCAACCCATAGTAGACCAGTTCCTCCACCTAGGGATGGACAGAGGCACAGCAAGAGAATGAAGAGCCAGCCATGCATGCACACAGACCACCCACCATGTATACACATGTGCTGCTGCTAGACAGACAGACAGACAAGCAAAGATATGCTGTAGATGAAGAGAGAACGCCACATAAACATATGTATGCACCCTGTGTGTTCCTGCTGGGCATGTGCCCACCACAAGAATGCACAAAAGCACATGCACAGCCATCATGAGCTGCTGACTGTGCTGATATGCTCTGCCCTTCACCTCCTGCCTTTATCTCCCTCCACTCATATGGAATAAATGAGTTACCTCTGTCCCCAGCCTGCTGCTGTTTGCTGACACCTCTGCCACCCACTTCATGCTACCTGAGCGGGTGTGTGTTCGCTGACAGCCTTGGACATCCCCAGCCTTTGACTCACAGCCTGGCTGGTAACCAAAGACCTGTCTATTACCATTCTAACAACACCCCTCACTCTTCTGCTCCACATCATGGGGTACACTCAACAGGGATGACTTTCATCTGCATCAGCTTAGTTGCCAAGTGCTGCCTTGCTTGCAGCCTCCACTCACAGCACGGTCTTTCTCTCAGCACAGAGCAGTAACAAGGGTGGCTGCATTTCCCCCCATCCCCAAGATGATTCAATTTCAGCCCACTGTAATTTAGCTCTTTTCTCTCATTTACTGAAAGTAGCAACAAAGAACACAGATACCACTTCTGGAGGAGGGGTGATGATCGTCCAAGACACCAGACTTAACACAGACAGCAAGGCACTGGTGATTTGTAGCCTTGCAGGATGCTTAAAGAAAATGGGCTATGGCAGGGAGGAGCTGGGCCCTTCCAGGAGCCTCAGTGAAAGCAGATGGTCATCTGGAGCTGGACAGGAAATTTCACTGCATGCTGAACTTCAGCCTGGTTGATGGGTAGCATCCTCTTCACAGACTGAGACCTGCAGACCTATAAGGAAGAGAGAGGGGCAGGAGCTCCTGTAATACTCCAGCAAAGTTATTCAGAAGGAAGGAAGCAAAAACCTTAAGCATCTCTAACTGGAAAACCAGCAGCAGTGAGCTGCTTTGCCTTTGGAGCCAAGCGCATGGAGCCCCTCTGGGGACTGGGGCTGTGCTTCACTTACTCAGCACAATGCTGCTGAGAGCTTTATGTGACCAATGAGCTCAGCTGAAATGGAGATGTCCCTGTGCTACGCCCCGTACGAACATGTTGCAGGGTGGCTGAATGAGCTTGGGGAAGTACCTCTGCCTTGTGTTTCTGACAGTGAATTGGGGCATAGGAAGGTTAAGACAGCTTCTGTGCTGGCAGATTGAATAGATAAGATTTTTGCCCCAAGACCATCTGGTCCAGCACAGCTTACGTCTGTGCACCTTCTCCCCCTCATTGCTGCAGTCCCACGTTATCTGGCATTGGGTGCTGGTCCATGGGCAAGTCCTGAGAAGCTGTGAGTAGGGTGGGAAAGAGCCTGGGTCTTCTGAGGCCCTTGCCCTGTGTCTTGTGATTCTAAGCACCTCTGAGTGAGTAGCTTTATCTCAGGTGATAATGAGTTCTGGTAGTGGCATAGCCAACCCACATCTCCTTTAGTTGCTTACTCAAGTATATACTCTCTAAAGGTGTCATTAAAATAAACCAAAGAGAGAACAGCTGAATCTGATTCAAACATTACTGGGTACCTCAGCCTTATCACTATCCCAGTCTGGTAAAGGTGGACTGTTAAAATAAGCCCCAGAGCCATTGGTTATATTTGTATTTGTAAAGCATCACAGCCAGACCAGGGTCCCCAGCTCTGGCACACAGTTGTACTCACCATTAATAAGCTAAAAATAGCACCCACTGCCCAGCTGAGCTTTGAGGGTATCAAGAGCCCTCCAGGTCTGAGTGCTTTATTGTTATCCTGCTCCAAACACTGCCCAGAGCAGCAGCCTGCAGCACCACATTGCTACCAGGGGGACTGGGAGGATGGTGGTGATGCCCAGCTGATCCTGAAGCAGACAGGTTGATCTTCCATCTTGGCATACAGGCTTACCCTCACTTTTTTTTTCTTTCTCACTTATCAAATATTGGAACTGATGAGGAAATAGAGAACCAGAAAATATAGCTAATCCCTGTCACCTTTCCCAGTTTTTCCCTTAAAACTTTGGCTGTGGCCAGAGGTGAAGGGGGCCTGACCATGCAGATCGCAGCCCAAAGACATGACAGTGAGTCATGGGAAATGCTTCTTCCTCATTGCACCGCTGCCTGGAAGCATCCCCCATCCCATACTGGATTACAACAGGGGTATTTTGAATGAATAAGTTCTGAAAATAAGCCAGGCCCCGAGACTTTCCCAGCCTCTGTGTACGATTCCTAAAGCTCATGATTGACTCAGGCTGGTGGAAGAGCAATTTCACTCTTCCCTAAAAATAGACCAAGTGGTTCATCCTCTCAACATAGCCCAGCACTCAGTGATAAAACCAGCTGCCAGAGACCACTGGGAGGCAGTGAACAGGACGGAGGGTGTGGGGAGTGGAGCAGGGCTCCGCGTAGGATACACGAAGTGCTGCCCCGCTGTGAGTTTCAGGTAGATTTTCCAGTGGTGCTGTCTACAGCTGTTGGGACTACTGAGACCAGACCTCCCTGTAAGTAACTGTGGGGTAGATTAGACTGGGGTGAAGTGTTGCATGAATATGAACCTCAAACTGATGCTAAAATGCAAGGCAAATGGGGATGCTTGGCACCTCATGCTATGAAAGAGGTGTTTCAACTCATAAAAAGCCATGGATTTTATTTTGTTGACCCAGAGTTTGGTAAATCCTACCCCCTGCTACAGAAGGTGCTGTCTCTGTGTCCCACAGATGGTGGCTTCAGTCTGGTTCAGCACCGTCGTCTAGGGTCCTTGGGCATCTTCAAGGCAGGAAGAGAGCATGGTACATGTGTGGTTTTCTCCATCCCAAAATGTTGAAGTGCCCAGCTTTGAAACTTCAATTCACAGAGCCAGATCTCAGTGTCTACTCTCTTTCCAAAAGATACTTATTTACCATGACTCTAGTCACCATGATCAGCAGTGGGGGAAATAATCTGTATGGAATTCGGTGGAGCTGGATGGATGTTAAGGGTGGAGGGAACATCTCCCAGACCATAACCGTAGTCAGGTCTGGTAGACAGCAGGCAGGAAAATGTGGACTATTTGAAGGGAAATGAACTTTGCTTCATCTTACATCTCCAGGGAACAGGAGGCAGAGTAGGATTAATTAAAGAGGGAATTTCTTTTCCACCCTCTCTTCTCCCAGTCTCCAGGGAGAACTGAGAGATGTGTTTGTGTCTCTGAGCTAAATAAAGGGCTTCAGGGGCCTGTTGGGCTAGCAGCATTAGTATGGCCACATGACTCCCTGTTTGTGCTCATGTATGGAAAATAACTCCAAATTCCTGTACTACTCTGTAAGACAGAGCTGAAACCTACCCCTGTGTGTGACTGCATGTGTCTCATACTTGATTATCCACCTGGCAAAGCCTTTTAGCTCTAAGGTCTATGTCATGTCCAGCAGGAGAGAGATGAGACTCCAGGTCCAGGTCTCAGTGCTTCCCCTCAGTCACTGTGTGATGGACGTGAGCTGAAAGCAGTATTTTTCTGCTTATACATTTGACAGTGGTTAATGTTTCCTTCTGGGATACAGATCCTGATGATTGCTGTGAGAATAACAGAAATTCTTTAACTTCCCCCGAATCCCTCCAGCTCTCCAAAATCTTATCTGTGAAATATCTGAAGTAGCTTCAGATTTTTTATTAGAAAACAGGGATCTGGGGAAAGAGAGGTAGAGCTGATGCCTCAGGTACAGGGATGACTTGATGAGAAGAGGCAAAATTATGAAAACTCATGTTCTTGTCCAAGTAGATAAACCACTAGTGACAATGAAAAAATCCAGTATGGGTAGAAATTCATAAGAACATCCTACAAAGACTGTTTTCAGCTCTTGAATAATTTAGCAGGATACAAAAGCTTCCTTCTGGGGGGAAACCAGGCAAGGATGCCCTAACCCTGTTGCCAGGAGGGTGAACACCCTTCTTCAGCATTGGCAAAAGTGGCAGGTGTGGGTCTGAATACGGTAGCAGGAATCTTTGCATTAACTACTGTACAACCTGGTATTTTACTCTTTTAAAGCCAACCATTTTTCTTCTCCCCCATATTCTTACTGGCAATTTGCCTCATTCAAAAACAAATGGAAATGCTGGGGAAACTCAATAGCTACAAATGAATTGGGGGTTTCTCTTTAAAGGATACTGTTAATTTTTTTTTTTTTTTTTTTTTGGCTACGGCTGTTTCTTCCAAAACAGTATTAAGTTTTCTTGGCTGTCAGTGATGAAGAGCTGACAACAGCATGGAAACACCGTGACAAGAATAGAAAGCAAAGGCAGGGTCTCAACAGCTCCTCAGATCCATGTGGTATCTGTGCAATGCCCCCGCGTAAACACGGTGGCATGGCAAAGAAATGTTGGAAGATGCACGGCCCCAGTCCGGGCTGTGCTCTGCATCCCAGGCAGGATGTGCGGCTGGTGATGCTCACGGGACTCGTGCCTGTGCAGACATTCCCAAGGTATCTCTTTGAGGTGGTTAGCAAGGGCTTCCCTTAAAAGGTCTGGTATTTGTGGCATGCCAAGAAGCCCTCTCCCCAGGCAGAGGTTATTTGAGTGGGTCAGTTAGGGTTTCGTTCTCTGGGGAAGGGGATTTTGAAGGGAGGGAAGCTGCTCTCATGAATGGTCATCATGCGGGGCTGAGAAGGTAGAGCAGGCAGAGGACATAGAACCTAGAAGAGGGGTTAGGGATAAAAAAAGTTCAGCTGCAGGTCAGCGTGCAGGAGTAGGTGAAACAGAAACGGGGAAATACAAGCTGCTCTTGCTCAATATCAAGCAAGGGTATTTATCATCATCTCAGTGAATATCCCCTGTATAAATAACAGATAAAGAGTTAGTGAAGGGTATGAGAATGGGGCTGGTGTGAGCAGGGTGTGATACACCAACCCCAGCATGCTGGAGGGTAGTGCTGGATACCGAGATCCCAGTGATCCATTAAACATCTGTTAGGCCTTTATTAACCCTTTGCCAGTGGCAGAGGAACACAGAGAACAAGGCATTGCTGAGCTGAGAGTGGGGGCTGCCTCCACCTTTGTAATCCAAAAGTGGGGCAGCCGACCCAGGTGAGGTTGAAGACCCTCTCTAAGGAAAGACAACCCCACAGCAGTTGGCCCACTCAGGGAAGGCCACGTCCCCATCCAGCAATGCCACTCGCAGCTGTCTCTCAGCAGAGCTTCTTGGCATTTTTTGGTACCAGGAATAGAGTCCTCTGCATTCCTGGATTTTTGCAAAGACCAGAAATAGCCCCAAGCTGCCTTGGGGCAGATACTCAGCTTCGCCTGAAGTCAGATTTTCTTTGGAGCTGTTTAAATTACCTGGGGTCTGTCATGTCACTCTTGCAAAGGGAAGTCCAGCAGACACTGAGGAGCCAAACAAATTTGCACAAGTGACTAAAGATAATGAACCTTCAGTGCGTAGATGCTGGAAATTATAAAGAGACCTGATTTTGAAGCTCAAGTGCAGGAAGCGAGACAGTCTTCAGTAGCTGTTTTTTCTTTCACCCCCCTCCCACTCCCTGAGATTTGCAAATGCAACTTTATACACGTGCAAAGTGTTGTTTGACTGTAATTTAGTTGACAATTCCTAAAGCATGAAATGATATTTTGCATCTTATTTCCGCTTCAACACAGCTGCTTTTTAGTTATGTTGTTTTATTTTACTTATTTGTTTAGCACCTTCCTCTGGTTCTGGCACTTTTCTTTTCAGTCCCTTTCCCACCCCAGAATTCAAGCTCTATGCACCAGACCTGCTCAAGTGATTACAACATATGGCTTGCAGAGAGCATAAAATCTTTCTTAAAACCTTTCAAAAAGAAAATTATTTCTATTTTTTTGATGTGCAATAGTCATAACATTTATGATCTATACCAGAGATGTGTCGTCCCCCCCCCAACTCCAAATCAGGGATCCACTATACGTGATGTTGGACAAACTTATTTGCAAGGACAAGGTCTACTCGTGAAAGTTTGGAATGAGAAAAAAGTTTTTGTTAAGTTGTATGATTTTTGTTGGCTAACTAACTGTAATCAGTGGTGATCTCGCATCTGAGTTGGTTTGGTGAGCATGTGAAAATTTCAGCTCCCACTTTTAAAGGTCAATTCCTAGCCCATGTAGGTAAAAAGGTAGCTTGGAACAAAATAGTCAAAACCCAGATGACTTTTTAAAAAAATCAACATGTTTACAATTGCCACTCTCTCACATAATTGGCCAATCCATTGCAAAAAGAAAAAGCTTGAATTTCAAATCCTCTCTGTCTTTTGTAGAACTGAAAATAAGAGGAAACACTCAGTTTGCAAACAGAGCAAAGTGTGATCTGGGGGTCAGGAGGGAGGACCCATCAGAATAAGCAGGACATTTTAGAGCATCACTGGTCCTTGATCTTTACTAGAGGCTGCCTAAAATCCACTCTACACTTCCTGCTGCAGCCTTGTCCCATCTTTCTTCCCCTTCATTTGGAAGAAATATCACATGACATTTTAACATATGCTGAAGCCTCAAGAGCAGGTCTAGAAATAGCTAGGGATGACTTTCCCTTCCCAAACCCTCACCCTCCCAGGACTACCCCTCCCTTCACACCTTCACTGCAGCATCCCAGGACCACTTACCCTTTTGTCAGCCTCCAAACTGGGGCAGCAAGGAGCCTGCCCTGCTTCCCTCTCCACTTTTGGTGTACCTCTCCTCCAGTAGAGCTTCCCCATGGACCAGGGCCACCAGCGCAGGGGTTGGAGGCAGAGATTTAAACCTTTCCCCGCTGACCGAGCACCCCCGATGGGCTGCCAGGCTCCCGGATTAAGTGGCAGCACTGGTTTCCCAGCCAGCTTTTATGGGTGTTTACCCATCCGTGCAAATTCCCCTAGCTCAGCCGTGGAGCAGTGTCGGTATTTGGGAGCTTCTTTTGTCAGGCGACCAATTCTCCAGGGGGGCAAAAGCTGGGAGGAGGATGGGGTAGGTGTGGTTCAGCACATGCAGCTCTCACATCCAGGGACAGAAGCACTTAGAAATGGGGCCCCCATCTGCAGGGATGTGCTTCCAGCTTCAGGAGGGGGACAGTGAGTTTCTGAGGTTTCACCAACATGCACACCAGGGACAAGCAGGTAGGAATGGAGACACACGTCCGGCCACACAGCCTGAGTCAGGGGACTGGACTGGTAGTGACCATCTGATTGGGAGTAACCCACAACCCATCCAAGGCAGAGAGGAGTAGCAGAAGTGGCCCCAAATTCTTAGGAAACAGCAAGCCCAGAGGACCTCACATGCAGGAGTATTTCCCTCAGAAAACAGAGTCCTTTCCACAATGTGAAGGAATTGTTGTTTTCCTACCCTGACTTCCCTGGTGTTAAGAAGCCTCAGGACACACGTTCCTTTGCTGTCAGTGGCTTTTGAATATTGGGGTTTGGGTCATGCACTGTGAGATGCACCAAACATGTCTCAGCACGTGAGCCGTGGCACAGCCAAGGAGTGAGACCACAATGTGTCTCTGCTCCATGGCATAGGATATGCCAGGTCCAGCAGCTGTCACAGCAAACTCAAAGTTGATCTGCAGAGGAACAATGTCAGTGGCTGAGTAGGTGATGGAGGATGCTGGATTCATCTGGTTAGGGTGGGATGCTCTCCAGAGCACTGCTGCCTTCAGTGAGAGATGGAGGGGACAAGACCCTGGCGTGATGTGCACCACTGGGCTATCCCTCTCCTTCCAGTTTGTTCAAGCCCCGTGCAATCCCCCAGCTGATCTCAGGCCCTGTTACACAACCCCTGGTTCACCAACTGCCGTGGGGTGCACACGGTGACACAAAGGGCTTTGCTTAGCAGCTGTGTTTGCTCAGGGCGGCTGATTTTGGGAGCAAAGCCGATGACATGTGGTTGGCCAGGCGACCCAGGAGACTGGTGCTGAGCTTGCAGCTTCCTTTTTTAATAGGTGACTCAGGCGCTTGGTAGCTCACTGGGGTTAGTGGTGGGAGCCGGGCTGTGAAGGAGTGCCAGAAGCAGAGGTGGTGGACACCAACAGGTGGGTAGAGTTGTTTTTCTATAGGATAAAGTGGTTTAAATAGAAAGCAGAGCAAGCCAGAGCTACTGTGATACTGGTGAGGTGGGGTTTTCTCAGGGGAAGGAGGGGGAAGGGGTTTTGTTAGTGATTTGTTTTCCACTTGTTGGGAGTTGGCTGTCAGATATAACATAATTACAGTTCAAGAGACCTGTAAGATTATCTTCATCAGGAGACAGAGCAGTTGAGTAATTTATGGGCAATAACTGAAGAGGAAGTTAGTGAATTTTTAGATGAATATTTAAGAGCCTTTTTCTCCCTGATGCCTTCCCTGTTCCCCCTGTAAGATTGGTGAGTACAAATGACTATGGGGAATGAGTTTCGCCCACTGCCAGTTTCCCAGTCCCACAGCCCTCCCCGCCTGCCTGGGGTGCAGTTTATGGGACAGAGAGGCTGTAAACTGAGCCTGAACTGCACATACATGCGGCAAGGGAAGAGCTAAAGAAACCCGGACAGCTGCTCCTTATGGACAGTCCTAACATTGCAGCCCCTCACATGAAATGTGCAGATTCATCCGGCGCCAGACACTGGCACGAAGGACATTTTGCCGACAAAGCCCAGTGGGGAGGAGCATTCCCCATATCCTTCCCTGAGACGGCAGCGCAGTGGGCCACGGTGCCAGCCGCTGGGTGGGATGGGAGGAGAGGGTCCTTGGGAGCTCTTTTATTCTATTTTAGCTCACAGGCGATGTTTTAATGCTTGAAGTATCAGGTTTAAAATCCCTGGGGCCGCAGTCAGTGTTAGTCAATCAGCACCGCTCAGGATGCATCACTCAGCACTAAAACTGATGCCAAATGTGCCAGTGGAGCCCTTTAGCTCAGCAAAGCAGAAACCTGGAGCCCAGTACAGGTCTCAAACTGGGCTTCCATGCCCTCCATCTTATGCACAACAAATAACACCCTAAGCCCAGCCTGCATAACATCCTTTGGCTTTGCTTTAGCCTGCCCAGCTGGGAAGTTCTTCCCTCCCTTCCTCTCTCCCTCCCTCCAGAAGATGGTGTGCAGCAGCGCCATGCTCACAACCCTCAGGATGTCCTAGGTGCCACTTGGAGGCCATTAGCCCCACACATGTGACAGCTCGGCTTTCTCCTTTGTGGAATGAACTGTTGTTCTTTCTCTCTTATCTATAATTAGCAATTCAGAGGGTAGCAGGAGCCTGTTTTGTCAGGCAGAGCCGCATGAAGCACCCAGACGTTCTGCAAGCGCAGAGCCAGCCACCTGCCTGGTTTGAGCAGCCCCTATCTAAGGCAGGCACTTTTGTGAGCAGCGATAAGCAAACAGAGGGCTCGTGCACAGCCTGTGCACTGCAAAGATGTTAAAAGGGAAAAGAAAAAAAAAGAAAAGAAAAAAAAAAAGGAGGAAAAAAACCCCAACCCAAACAAACAAATGAAAACACAAACAAACAAAGGCAGCAATAAAGGGATGGCTTCAACAAAAATCTTGTTTCTAATTATATCCATCATTAAAACAGATGCCCTGTGGCCTTTCATCCATCCAAGCTAACAGATGAAGGACTAGGCAGCTATTTTCCACTGCATGGACTGGAAATCTTCCTTCAGCTGTATTATTTGTTCTTGTCTGGAGGGTCACATTGGATGGGCAGCATCTCGACCCAAGGCCTCATGGGCCAATACAAATTATATCAGCTCAGCAGTAATACCCATAGCCTGGAGTGGAAGGAGACCGTTAAATGTTATCATCCCAGCTCTAGGACATGGGGAGGCTTTTGCTAAGCACTTAGCACTGAAATGGCTAAGCATAGAAATGCTCATGTCAGCCTAGGCAGGGTCCCTGCCCTGCCTTGAAGTGTTCCCATCTCTTAGAGGTGTATTTTAAGAGGGTTTTCTCAGCATCACCATGACCTTGCCAAGGACTTGGGTCATTTTCCCAACTGGAAAGGCTGCAAATCTGTGCTTGGTTTTCTTTCTGCTTTAAAGCTTCCAAGGCTGGCTCTCTCCAGCTCTCCCCATTGCTCTTCCTGAGAGGCTTAGCCAGACCTCATTATCTTGCAAGGAACAAAGCTTCTGTTTTCCAGTCTGGTTGGTCCCCTTTTGCCTTTCCAGGAAGTAATTCAACAATGTAGGAGAAAAGAAAGTGATTCCCAGACAAGATTTTTCAAAGCTCTCTACAAAGCTTTCTGCGACTAATTGAGCACATGCTTCAATGCTTTTCTCACAGGGTACAGACATAATAAGGAAAGACCATGAAATCTGAGGTACCTTCATTGACAATCACTTAGTTTTCCATTTTTACAGAGTAGACCCCTTCAAATGCATACCTTGAGCCTCCAAATGAAGGGAGAAGCTCACTGCAGTACATAGGGGGGCTTCTGTTAGCAGATACCATCACCAACTCCTGTAAAAGTGATGTCTTGGGGATGCCTTGACCTTCTCCTCCCCATTTCCAGGGTGCTGTTCATCTCAAAAAGCCAGGGATCTAGTCAAAGTTTGGAGTCTCTTGAGCAGAATGAGGAAAAACTGATGCAATCAGAGGGTGGTTGCAAACTCACAGCCTATCTTAAGATCCACTAAATCTGCCCCAGCAGTGCCACTGTCTCCACTGGCTGTAGATGGATAATTCCTTTTGACTTAGAGCTTAAGCTGTGGACAGCAGAAATCAGGGAGAGAGGCATCATATTTACATGGTGCCTCAGTGAAAAAAAAAAAAACAAAACATTAAGGAAATATCTTCTTCTGTTTCCTCCCCTGGTGTTCTAGTGACCTCTGGCAGAACTGGGCAGCTAATTCTGTATTGCATCCCACTGCTTCCTCATGATTCCAGCCTCGGTTCTGCATTAAAATGCCTGCACATCTGCTAGAGCAGCTGGAACCAAGGACAAAAGAAACCTTGGGGCTTGGCACCTTCCAGCAGCATGCTGGCGAGTGTCTGACAAGCTTACTGGGGTCCCTTTGCAATAATCTTCATGGCTTTTTGGTGCATGTTTGTCCCCGTAGGCACCGGTGTTTCATTTGAAGCACCATCTCCTGGAATCTTGTTATTGTATAACATTAGCCGTTGTCACTTTAAAATAAAAATAGAGTAAATCTCCCTCAGTATTTTAGAGAAAAACTTGAAAATCTGAACTCAAATCACAGAGAACAAAGAAAAAGAGTCATTAAGTTTGTTATTTACAAAATCTCGTGATTTGTGTGACTGAGATTTGAGGGCAAAGAATGCTAGAATTGATGGGGTGCTTCTAATGTGCACATATTAAAAAGTACATCAGCCCTTTCCTGGCTGTGCAAAAGCTGGATTTGTGGAGAGAGAGCCCATTGTTCAAACAGAAAGCATTGCAAATACCGCACTAAATCCAAACGCAGCAGTGCGAGCCTGCAGATAAAAGGAGAACCTTCTCGTGTTTTTACAGTGGCAATAGAGAAATGACAGGCCTGACTAACCTGGAGGACTAAGATGCATCATATAGGTGTAAAGCTCTATATATGTGTGTGGTGGGAGGTGGAGATGACCGTCCTGCTCACACCTAGCAAAGTAATGCAAAAAGAAATTTCTTAGCTAGAAGCTGGAGTTGCCTCTTTCTTTGAAAACTGAACCCATCTGCATTAGAGCCATTAATTTTGACATGAACCATTCTCAGGATGGACACAGCTTTCATTCTCAGGGGGAGGTGTAGCCCACGCTCTTTAGGAGGATGGGGACCAAGAGGGATGGAGTACAGCAGGTGGGAATGAGGCAGCATCAGCCAGAAGTGCGTGACCTCTCCAGCCATCCAGTCCCTCTGCATACCCCTCTGAAGGTCTGGCTGATAGATCACCTCCTCCCAGAGTAGCCATTTCTCCATGACCAGACAGGGATATCCTCAGCTGTAGTAATTTCCATGGCAGGCATCTGAACAAAGGTAGGAGGAATGATGAATATTTTGAATATCTTAGCTATGCCATGTTGGGCCCCAATGACTTCCCTATAGGAGCTGGTGCCTCTCAAAATATCAGATCTCTAAACTAGGAGAGTGGTTCAGTCCTCTGGCTCTGCCAAAGACTCCCTGTTACATCCTTGGCCAAGTCTCATAGCCTCATCATCTCTGCTCCCAGAAACAGTCTCCCAGGGGAGAGGTAAAGATAGGTGGATATAACTGCTTGTGAGGCACACCAATAGGACAGTGCTGGGGCCATGGAGAGAAAAAAGTGGGAACTGGTTCAGGATGAACATGGGTAGCTCCTTCACATCCTCTGACTTGCTCAAGTATGATGAAGACCTTGTCCAGGGATGCAGGACTAGGTGTGGGCTCTGCACCCTTCCAGCAGGATGGTCACATCAGGTTACTCTCTGATGTGTTACTCTTATCCAGGCTTAAAGTCCATTCCAGCCAGGAAAGAGGTGGAAACATCCACATTTTCTCCCTGAACCAAAAGGGCACAACGTTAAGTTTTGTGGCACCAGGGTGGGGCTGCCAGGGGAATGGGTGTGCAGATGGCCAAGGCGCCTGGCAGAGCCCTTGGTAAGCGATGCTCACGCTCCAGGCTGGCCAAGCCCTCTCCTCTTTGGCACATAGCTCACCGCGCACGTCTGTCCCTGTTTCAGATGAGAGGACGCGGTCATTTTTAGACATCTCAGACAACGCTAGCCACATACTTCGCCAAGGACGAGGGAGGTCCTCTACACCCTCCGTGAAGGAGCTGTCAGCTCTCTATCTCTCCCAGACAGCTGCTGCTGCTGCTCACGCCAGCGGCCCCGCACAGCCGGTAAGCACCGTGCACCACCCTCCTCCCCCTCACAAATCACCAGTGGCATCCGAACAATGTCTCGTCCCAGCAAGTGGTTGTAAGAGAGTGAGGGAGAGCGATAACATTCTGGTCTCGTAGGTCTGGAGAAACACAGCATTTGCTTTTCCAAAATTGGCCAGCTTTCCCTTATTTCCAAGCGTTGTATAAATGTTATCAGAGGTGCTGATATATGTGTATATGATGTGTAGCCTGCATATCCATACACACACATACATAAACATTATTTTCACATATGCACACACATGCCAACCACACAGATCCACATCCACTAGCTCATACAAGCAGTATATTCACAAATAACGTTTCCACTTTATTTGCATGTATATATTTACACACCAACATCCATAGGGGAAATAGCACAGAGCAACACAAACGTCTCCATAGCATTGTAGGCTGGTTTGGGTTGGAAGGGACCTTAAAGACCATCTAATTCCAACCCCCCTGCCATGGGGGGCATCTGCAGCTAGAGCTCAGAGCCACATCCAACCTAACCTGGAATGTTGTCAGGGATGGAGTTTCTACCTCTCTGGACAACCTGTTCCAGTGTTTCATCACCCTCAGTTAAAAAATTTCTTCCTTTTATCTAGTTTAAATCTACCTTCTTTTAATTTAAAACCATTACACCTTGTCCAATTGCAACGGACACTGCTAAAAAAATCATCAGTCCCCATATTTCTTAAGTATCTTCTTTAAGTATAGAAAGGCTGCAATAAGGTCTCTCAGAAGCCTTCTCTCCTTCCAGCTGAACAACTCCAATTCCCTCAGACTGTCCTCATAGGAGAGGTGCTCCAGCCTTCTGATCACTTTTGCTATACCCATTTCAACACACAGAGACATATATATGTCCATGTATGTAACACTCAGGCATAACTTTATAGTACAACCTCCTTGTGACACTCTGTTTACAGCCCTTGATCATCACTTCAGGATGATCATTGGGTCATAGGATAATTCAGGTTCTAAGGGTTGAGACACTGAGCTACATATTTCCTATTTCCCCAGTCTAAGAAAAGGAAAAAAAAAAAAGAAAAGCAGTTTCAAAACAATGATAATGCAATTACAAACGTAGATCAGATTTGAAGCATAAACAAAATTGTAGGGTAAAACAAATTTCTAAGCAATCAGTGCTTTGGGTTTTTTTCTCTAAACTCTAAAGAAATGTGTTTCAGGTTTTGTTTGTTGACTTTGGAAACAAATATTTCTGATCAGCCTGGAAAAAGGTTGTTTTTCCCAGAACTGCAAGTGAAGCCAAAAAAAACCACCTCACCTGTAATGGTTTTCAGGTCTCTGTAGTTGATAGGTATATATGTTAACAAGCTTCCTTATGTAGTTTGATGTCATTTCTCCTCGTGTCTTTCCCAGAGTACTTTGAAGCACAGCTCCATTCACTCTCCCAACGGGCAGAAAAAAAACAAGGTAAGAAATGTTACAGATAAGCACCGTTATCTAACCAGATATTTGTGGACTGTGGTGGGGTGTGATTTAAATACCCACACCAGGCAGCGAGGAGCACTTCCATACTGAATATAGCCATCAGCTGCTGCAATGCCCTTCCCCACCTTCAGAAGTTCTTCACAGATCCCCCCAGAAAAACCTCCTTAGTTTAAAAAGTGAATTTAAAGCATGCTGGCATTTAAAAAAAAAAAAAAAAAAAAGGTGTGGTATTCTGGAGTGGTTTGTTTGTTTTTTTCTTTACTAATGTTCAATACTTATTTATAGCCAGAACAATCCGCGTGTAACAGAGTGAAATAACACCGCGCGCCATCGCTTTGAGCAACAACTAATAATATTCCAGGCATAACTCCACAGACGTAACTCCACAGGCATGCCAAGGGTCAGCAGATCTGTTTACTGAAAGGAAAGCCATCAGGATTACAGTCTCTTTTAGATAATGATTATAGGCCTCAGCCACCTTCCCTTTGGATAAATGCTAAGCTAGTGAAGGTTGCAGGTATTCAGTTGAGTGTTTGGCACCCAGGATTCTAAAGCTAAGGTGAAAAAATGCAAAAAGTGAGGCTCAAATGTAAGCTAAACACCCACAGTCCACCCCATCACAACTGAACCCTCTGTCACTTCTGTACCAACACTGCTGTGAATTTGAGCAGAGCTCAGGCTGACTGAGTCTAAACAGGCCTAACTTTTTCTAGTCCCCACCTATGGGTGTTACCCTAACCTGAGGTCCCTCAGCCTTGCTTTTTCCTTCTAACAGAGCACAGAATTTGGCCTGCTAATTCCAGCAGTTTGTAAACCTTGGTTAGCCTTGTGCTTCTACAAGTCTGCAAGTCAAAATAGCTTTAAGTCTCTATGTTCATAACTGTGCATCTATTCCTATGTGAATGATGACATGGGATACACTGGTGAGTCCAAGTAAAGAAATCATTAATCAGACAAATGTCCTTCCCCAGGCCCTCACTTCTTTGGGAGTGGGAAGCCCATCATGTTAGATCACTACCCAAAAATAGGCTGTCCTCATCAGTTCAGTTTGACACTTTTATTTGATTCCTTCTCCCCATTTTCTTCATGACACCTGTCCACAGGTATCTCCTTGGCTTTCTCCTGTCCCCATATCTTATGTTCTCAGACTCTCTGCGGGTCCTCACACTGCCCTGGACACTTAGGAGCAGGAGGGAGAAGTTAACTCTTAGCTCATTACTCTTTGTGTTAATCTTGTGGTCACACTTTCTTGCTGACACAGTCCAAATTGGGCATCTCTGTTATGCTGTAGCTGGACTGAATCCTGGGGAACGTAGACTAACCACCGCACAGGCCTGGACTAGAGACTTTGCTTTAGAGCACATTGCTGTGGAACCAGCACTAACACGGAGTCTGGAGCGTGTGCAGTGGTGTGATGCTTTGGAGTGCTGTGTGCTACTGAACCACAGGTATGGAGCTTACTAGGTGCCTGGATTTTCCCTTGTTGGCTGGCTTTTTCCTTTGCCATTCTTACTATTAATGGCCATGGGGTTGGGGGAAAGCAATGATGCTGACATTTAAAACTGTTTCCCTCAAGATGTCAGAAGCTCAGAAATCATCTAAAGTTGCCACCAAGAAAATGGAAGACGACTTACCCCCCCCTCCCACCCTTGGCTCAGTCCAGGTCATCACTCAGGGGAGCCAGGATATCAACCAACTCCCTGTGCCTCCTCCAAAGCAAGCCTTCTCCAAGTTCTACCAGCAGCGTCAAGTGAACGAGCTAAAGAGGCTCTACAGACACATGCATCCTGAGCTCAGGAAAAACTTGGAAGAAGCTGTGACTGAGGACCTGGCAGAAATGCTCAATACTGAAGACCCCAATGCACAGGCTGTGAACCTGGACAAAGTTCTTCCTGGAGAGGTTCAGTCCATGCGCTGGATTTTTGAGAACTGGGCACTTGACTCCATTGGGGACCATCAGGCCACCAAGAAGCTGGCAGACGAAGAGATCATTCCTGGTGGGGATGTGAAAAGCACTTCCCTGATGTTTGAAAACCAGTCCATCAATGGGGACACTCTGTCAACATCGACCAAGTTATCAGAAACAGAGCTTGCCAGAGGGGATGTGCATACTGCCCGGTGGCTGTTTGAAACCCAACCACTAGACTCATTAAACAAACTCTATTCGGATGAAACTGAAGTTCAGGAGGCAGTTCTCAAGGAGCCTGTGCAGGGAGGTGATGTGAAAGGTGCCAAACAACTCTTCGAAGCACAGTCCTTGGATGCTATAGGACGCTGCTGCTCAGTGGAGGAGAAGAGCATCCTACAACTCAAGTCAGAAATCCAGGAGTTAAAAGGAGATGTTAAGAAGACTGTCAGGCTCTTCCAAACAGAGCCGCTCTGTGCCATCAGAGACAAAACTGGGAACATCCATGAAATCAAGTCTGTCTGTCGAGAAGAAATCCAGAGCAATGCAGTCAGAACAGCTCGGTGGTTGTTTGAGACTCAGCCCCTGGATACCATCAACAAGGACACTTCCAAAGTGCAGATAATTCGTGGGATTTCATTGGAAGAAATTGGAAGGCCAGATGTCAGTGGAGCAAGATGGATATTTGAAACTCAGCCTCTGGATGCCATCAGAGAAATCACAGTTGAAGAACAAGACTTCAAGGCTTCAACAGATTATATCACAGGGGCAGATGTCAGTAAGCAGCGAATGCTCTTTGAGACCCAGGCTCTTGATTCTCTGAAAGGAGAAGCTTCAGAAAGTGTTGTAGCCAAAGAACAAGTCATTGGAGGTGATGTGAAATCCACACTCTGGCTGTTCGAAACCCAGCCAATGGAAACCCTGAAAGACAATTTTGAGGTGGGACGTTTAAAGAAAGTAGAGCTTTCAGCAGAGGAGAAGGGAGATGTGAAGCAAAGAAAACATGTCTTTGAGACCTGTCCCCTTGGCAGCATCTCCAAGGGATTCGAGGAAGAAATTCCAGCCACCAGCATGGAAGAGGTAGTGAAAGGGGATGTGAAGTCTTTCAAGACCCTGTTTGAGACTCTCCCCTTAGACAGCATTAAGCAGGCTGATACTGAACCTGTCACCAAAGAAGAGGAGAAGATTCCAGCTGGCAACGTCAAAGCCAACCAAATCTTGTTTGAGACAACACCTCTCTATGCCATCAAGGATAGCTTTGGCAATTTCCATGAGGTCACCTCTGTAAGCAGAGAGCAAATAATCAGTGGTGATGTCAAGAACTATAAATGGATGTTTGAAACCAGGCCCCTGGACCAGTTTGATGAAAGCACCAAGAAAGTGGATATAATACGGGGGATCACAAAACAAGAGGTGGTGGCTGGTGATGTCAGAACAGCCAAGTGGCTCTTTGAAACTCAGCCCATGGATGTCATTCATCACCAAGCCACACAAGGTGAGGAGCATCCCTCGGTGAAGCGGGAGATCTCCCAGAGGGGGGATGTGAAGACCTGCAGGTGGCTTTTTGAGACCCAGCCCATCCACACCCTGTACGAGAAGGCTGAAAAGAAGCAGGAGGAGGATGAGAGTGTGCCCCAAGCAGATGTGAAGTCATACACATGGATGTTTGAAACTCAGCCCCTGGACTCCCTGAAAGGCCAGGAGGAGCAGTACTTACAAGTCAGTAAGGCATACAGCCAGGAGGAATTACAGGGGGTCGATGTCAAAACTGTCCGGCACCTATTTGAGACTGAACCCTTGGGTAGCAGTGCTGTCAGTGAAGCTGACCGAAAAAAAACCATGAGGTACTCCAGTCGTGTGGAGATACAGTCTGGGGAAGTGTCCAGAGTGAAGGAGTTCTTTGAAGCCAAGCCCCTGGATACAGTCACCAAAACAACATCCCAGAAGGATGATGGGACAATTGAAGCCGGATCTGTGCACAAGTTCACTTGGCTCTTTGAGAACTACCCCATGGACTCCCTGAAGGACAACTCTGAGGGCATCCAGGAAATCCCTCCAGAGAAAGATATCAAGGGGGGAGATATTGGAGGCAAAAGGTTCGTGTTCGAGACCTATTCCCTTGACCAAATCCCAGACAAAGTGGATGAGACACAGCTCCAGAAGATCCAGAAGGACACCATGAGCAAAGCTAATGTCAAGTCCTGCACAATGCTCTTTGAAAGCCAACCCTTATACGCTATCCAGGACAAAGAGGGGCGATACCATGAGGTCACCTCAGTGCAGAAAGAAGAAATCATGAAAGGTGATGTGAAAGGTGCCCGGTGGTTGTTTGAAACTAAGCCCCTGGATCAGATCAAGAAGGAAGAAGAGGTATTTGTGATTAGGGCTGTCACTCAAGAAGACATCAAGAAAGGAGATGTTCAGGCTGCACGGTGGAGGTTTGAGACAGAGCCTCTTGACTCCTTCTCAGGAGGAAAGATGTCTGTGCCCAGAACAGTGGATGATGTGCAGAAGGGAGATGTTCAGTCCAATAAGCAGCTCTTTGAGACCCAGCAAGTGGGCCAGAAGAAGTATGTGAGGATGGTCAGTGTCAGTGATGTTCAGCGGGGTGATGTGAGGACATCCACCTGGCTTTTTGAAAACCAGCCTGTGGACTCCCTGTATGGGGATGCAGAGAGAAGCTCATCTATCAGTACAGTGCAGAGAGAGGACAGCCAGAAAGGGGATGTAAAACGCTGCACCTGGTTGTTTGAAACCCAGCCAATGGACACCCTCAAAGACCCAGAAGTGACGGCCAGTGCTGGGGCCCAAGAAGCAATTCCTTGTGCAGATGTGAAAAGTACAACGTGGCTCTTTGAGAGCACACCCTTGGATAAATTTAGTGCGTCTGAAAGTAGTGTAGAAACAGAATTGAAAGAAAGGACCATGAAGGAGACTTTAGAGACACTCTGCACTTGCCAGGCTATTCAGCATGATGGGATTCTCATTGAAGCCAATGATATGGAGAGCGTGAAGATGGTGAAGTACCAGCTCAGCAGCCCAGGTGCTCCAGACATCCTGAAAGAGGAGATTGTGGGAGGCCATTTGCAAAGGATCATGCTGCAGCTCCTTCACAGAACCAATGTGGAAGCACAGAGTGTGCTAGTGGAGGAGGACAGAGAGGGCAAGATCAAAGTCAGCCCATTGCAGCTACTGGACCAGACTGAAGCTGTTAAAGGCAAAGAGGACTTGAGTGGAAATGTAGCTAAGGCTTTGCAGGGTCTTCTCAGTCAAGATGCTTCCATCAAAAAGGGGATGGTCTTACAAGAGACAAAGTCAGGATCAGTGAAGATGACTCTCTACTCCCTTCTGTTCCATTCTGTCCAGCAGAAAGTTGTCAAGGGGGATGTGAAGTCCACAATAGGGAACCTATTGGCTTCTTCTCAGGAGCAGAAAGCAACAGCAACCATTAAGCGTGAGGACAATGAGAAGGGAAATGTCCAGCTTTTTGCGAGCTGCATTGAGAAAGGAGATCTAAGCTATCTGAAGAATCTCCAGCAGGAGTCAGAGATACAATCCCTCATCTCTTCCCAGGCAGAGCAGGGGGCAGATGAGAGTGCCCCATGGGTTGTGCAGGGGGCTAAGTTACACATCTTTCCAAATAAAGATCAAATAGAGAAAGTCATTGCAGAGGGTGAGCCTGGGGCCACGGAGGGAGGAAAAAAGGTATTTGCATGTGAAAACTTGGGCCAAGAGGGTGTGTTAGAGAGAGAGGCTGTGCATGCAGCAGGTGTGACAGGCACGACTGTGCAATGCCTTGGGAAGCCCTTGCCCACAGTCATGGGAAAGGAAGAAATTCTGTCAGGAGGGCTTAAAGTCACTACAAAGTCAATCCAAAGGGCTGCAGAGGTCAGCAAGAAGGCAGAGAAAGAAGCCAGCACTGACAGCTTGAAGGAACCCAAAGTTCTGACGCAAGGCAAATTTCCAACCCAAGTGATGGCTCAGAGGGTAGAAGTGGATGGGAAACATCAGAGTCTGGTGACTGGGGAAGCCGGTCAGATTCAGACAGAAGAAAAGGCCCTTGGGAGTGATCTTCAGGCTGCAATGCAAAGCCTGAGGCTAGCAACAGCAGAAGCAAAAAACATTCAACACCATGTCCAGAGCAAGCTACAGAGGAACAGGGAGGAGGTCCACACAGCCTGCAGGCAGCAGGCAGCCGGCACACAGGGAACAGTGAGCCTTCAATCAACCGTACGCCAACAAGACTCTTCATCCATCACACAGGAGAGCACCAGCACTGCCACCAGGACCACCACCACTAGAGTCCAGGAGGCATCCAAGACCCACACAAGCGTGTCTCAGAAGAGCATAGCATCACACAAAAAGGTCAGTGCTTCAAAGGAAGTACAGGGAGGACAACTGTTGAGCCAGGAAAGCCAAGTTGTGCCTAGTAGAGATGTTAGCATTAAGGATGGTCTTTATACTGCCACACCCGTGAAAACCTATATAAACCCCTGTGTTGAGTCTGATTACAAAGAGCAATCAGTGCAAGAAGAAAGAGATGTTATTATCAGAGGGGATGTACAGACAGCTATCAGAGCACTGCAAAGTGCCGCCACAGAACAGCGCCTGGTAGAAAAGGAGGATGTTGTCCGAGGTAATTTAAAAGCCACACTTCAGTCGCTGGAAAAGTCTAACGTTAATGTCTCCAGAGGGGATTTTAAAGCTGCTATGATATACAGAAATGCAGGGCAGTCCTATTCTGTGTGTAAAAAGAAAAATGAGACTCAAGTCATTAGTAACCAGACTGCTGTAGTGGCTTCAGGGTCACAGGCTGATAATGACTTTCCTCCTCCTCCTCCCTCAGTTGCTGTGATGAAAGCAGAACATTGCCCACCCTCAACTAAAGCAGCAAGAGGAGGTGCCCTTCCACTACTAACCAGCAAAGATGAAGCCCCAGGACATTCTGCACCACTCCCAACCCCTCTTCTTGCCCTCCCTTCTCTGTCCTGCAAACCCAGTGATCAGAGTCCTACAGAGAAGCCCAGGACTCCTCCAAAACCAGAAATTACTGCCCCAGGCAGGAAAAAACCTGTTCCCCCTCCAAAACCTGAGCATCTCTTACATGAGGCACATTCTGTCTCCATAAATAGCACAAGCAGATCAACCAAACCCATCCCTCCTCCCCTGCCTCCAAAACCACCAGGCCTGAGGGAGATCAGCAAGCCAAAGCCTCCCCTCATGGAGCTGGGACTAAGCTGCATGGAAGTACATGAACAATCAGGCCACAGGGAGGTTCAGGCAAAATGCGGTACTTTGGAGACCTCTATGGACAAGCCTGTCCCAATTCAAGGTACAAGCCCTGAGAGAAAGCTGCCAAAAACCCCTGCCAAAACCCCTCTTCAAATGGCAGAGGAAAGGTACAAGGCCAGAAAAGGAGTACAAGGAAAGGTGGAATCAGACAGTGCTAAGTCTCCAAAGCCAATAAAAAATGGAGTGGTTAATTTTGAAGTCGAGCAGGGAATGATGAGTGGGAAAGCAGTAGCTCCAAGGAGATGCCCAGGTGAGGTGGATCAGAGGCCTATAGAGTTGTGCCAAGATGAGAAAAGGAGCTCTTCAGTATCACATTCGACCTGTCCTGGTAAAGCACAGACACTTAATGTGCCAGGACAGACTGAGCCAAGCACCTCCCCTGTGGGCCACACCGCTCCTCCAAAGAGAGGAGATGACATTGTACAAAATGCCTCATCCAAGGTGGAAAGGGAAAGTGTGTCTAATTCTTATGGATCATGGAAGAGTCAGAGAGTTGTGCAGCAGGTGAGTGAGAGGAGACAAATGTGTCATTCGGTGTCCTTCCATCAGAAGCAACTGAACTCCTTTGAGGAGCAACAGCAGGGGAGTAGCGGGCAATTGAAATGTCTTGATGGGGAGGCAGAGACACCCACCCAGGAGAAGCCAGCGGTTGTTATGAGAGAAAAAAACAAGAGAGAAACAGAAGATGAGCGTCGGAAGAGGCTGTCAGTACATAAAGAAGAGATCATGAAAGGCAATGTCAAGGAGGCTATGGAGATCTTTGAGAACCTCAGGAGACAGGAGGAGCTGCAAGAGATCTTGACTCGGGTGAAGGAATTTGAGGAGGAGACAAGCAAAGTGGACGTGAAAGCTCTGAAGAGCTTCTTTGAGAAAGTCCCTGACTGGGTTGTTCGTCAAAAGGCCCAGCAGGTTAAGCAACAGGACAAGACTGAGACACTGGCAAAGGAGGACACTGACAGTGTCTCCTCAGTGGAGCTGGTTTTTGGGGACCTGGAACGAGCAAGTGCTGAGATTATCCACCTGAAGGAGCAGACACTTGCCCGGCTCCTGGACATTGAGGAAGCCATCAAGAAAGCTCTTTATTCTGTATCTAGTCTCAAGTCTGAGTCAGACATCGCTGGGCTCTCAGGGCTGTTCAAGGAGTCTCTGGGGAACACTCAAAGCTCTGCGAACAGCAGCAGCAATATCCGTAAAATCAGTATTGTCTCAAGCAAAGCCAGGCAGGAGGGAATCACACTGGAGACAGGTGAAGCAGCATCTATGGAAGGTGCAAAGGTGGCAGAAAAAAATGAGGTAACCAAGACAGAGCTAGAGATCCCCCGCCTTGTTCAGTCTCGTGTCAGCTCTCCGTCCTCACCTTCCTACATCTCCATTGAGTCTGCTGCCAGGAAACCAGCAGAATCACCCAGGACATCCCATTCCCCCAAGGACATCCCTTCACCAGACTGCCTTGACGCTCCAGGAAAGAGGGATGCTTTTGCTCAGGACAGCTTTAGCTCCTTTAGCCATCCATCAGCAGGGTCTACTGGGCATGACATGACCCCCTTTGAGAAGAAACCAGATCCCATCCAAGCCAAAGCTGGTCTGAGTTCAGTGAAACAGCACACCCCTGGCAATGCTAACCATCCAACCACTGAGAAAGAGAGGTGCCCTCTGGACACCTCCAAAGGCAGCTGCCACTGTGGGATGAAAGGAGGCTTTTCAGACTACTGCTCCCTGAATGTCCCCAGCCCACAAAATCCACGGAGGCAGAAAAGCATCTTGGAGCTGCAGACAGGTCCTGATGGGTCCAAGCTCTATGGAGCCACCCGGACTGTCATGGAACAGTACGAGGAAATGGATCAGTTTGGAAACAAAATCATCACTTCATCCACCACAGTCACCAAGCAATCTGAGACACAAACATCTTCCACGTGTGATGTGGTCTCTCATCCCCAATATGAGGTTTCTGCCTCACCCATGTTTCGGAGGTATTTGAAGAGCCCAGGTGAAGACTTCCGCACCAATGGCAGTTTCCAGGAGCCAGGAGTGGTCTTTGTCACCTTTGGCAACTCAAAGCCAAAGAAATAGGAGATTCTGGAGAGCGAAGAGACAAAAAAGAAAGTCCACAATTAAAAAAAAAAAAAAGAAAAAATTAAAAAAAAAAAAAAAATCTCCTGGTTTATCCACATTACACACAAGGGATTCACCTACACCCTAAGGACTTCTCAGGATCATCGTTTTGGTGTTTGCATACAGACAGGACAAACGTGGTCTGCCTTGACACTGAAGAACAGCCCTCACCTGGCCAACCCAATGGACTCGGTGCTGCACCACACTGCTAGAAGCACAAGGGAAAAATCCATCCATGGGCACCTTAGGGTAGCTTCTTCCCCTAGACTGTGTGGGGGTGGGCGGGATGGGGGTGGGTGTTGTGTTGGGCTTCTCTGAACTAATGCAGAAGAAAGGATAGGTAGGGTCAAGTGAAGAACCAACCAATCTGGTCACTGGCAAACAAACACCTTTATGTTATCTTCTCTTTCTAATTTCAATATAGACTTTCCAAGAAGGGCATCCTAAACACACATATATACACATGCTTATATTGATGGGTGGGTTGGATAGGTTTTCTGTTAGGTATTAACAAAAGAAAAAACAAACAAACAAAAAAACCCAACAAACCAACAAACAACAAAAACAACATCTCAAATCACTGTCACTGTTGGGTTTGGGGGAGGTATTTTTCAGTTATTGGAAAGTATTTGATGATACCAAAAATTGTCAAGCCAAGACCTACAGCTATTATCAGTGCCATTCCCCCAAAGAAAGATGCTATGAAAGATTCTCTACTCGAGTCAGAATGGTTACTGCTTTCCTTTCTTTATTTTTAGAATTGTAATTTATTATTCAATATATACAAACCCCTTATTTTAGATTTTCCATGCTTTCATACATGTTTACTGTTTAAATTCATTTTGAGACTTTGTAAAGCAATTTTCTTTTTATTATGACTTTGTTTTGTACATTCTCAACTTAATATTTTAGATATTTTGTGGCTTTTTTTTTTTTTTTTTTTTAACTTCTATTGCTGCGTTCTGAAGGTAAACATTACCTCTAAAAATACTCTGGTCTGGTTGAGTTTCTTTTATTGAGTGCTTGTTTCCTCTTAAAGTACCTAGAAATCATGTCTCAATGGACCAGTTGAATCACATATTGAGAGCAGTTGAAATGACTGAAGGAATTTAGTCTACATCTTCTTTACAGTGTGGGTGGGTTAACAGCCCTGCAGTGAGCAACATCCCTACTCTTGTCTGAAAACTGAGTTGAGACCAGGGTGATACACACCACCCAATCCAGGACCCTGCATAGGTAGGATGTATACACCCAGAAAGGTCTGGACCCTAGCCTGCACCCTTCATGTGAGAAGGAAGCAGAGGTGTTGTGCCTCCATAAGCCTTACAAGGAGGGGCAGTTGATGAACCAGCCATTGCTCAGTGCTGTGCCTCAACTCACATCACAGGTTGGCCTCAGTTTGCAAGTGAGATGAGTGAGCATGGAGCATTGCTCCAGATATGGGAGAACCTAAGGAGCCTATAGAGTGACTGGATGATTTCTCAGACAGTTGTGTCCTACAGCCTGGCTCAGACTTAGACCACAGAGACCCTTGGGTCTGTAGACATTCTAGGTGATCTATGGCAAGCCACCTCATCTCTCAGTGCATCACTTTACCTTTCTGCAGAATGGGACAGTAACCTCCTTCAAAAAAAAGAAAAAAATCAGTAAGATCAGGTAGAAATTCTGCTTCCTCCCTCAAAAACGGGTACATACACAGAGCTCATCCATTTCTCTCTCCGATCTCATAAATTTTAAAGTGAGATATGCCAAAAGAAAAGTACAAACATAATTTTCAGTTCCACTGAAGAATACATCAAAGGCTGAAGTAGAAGAGCAGATCATCATAAACTGAGCATATCCAGTTTCAGGGAACCAAGAAAAAAAATACCTTAGACCTTCCCAATTATTTTAATAGGACCAATTGCAGAAACAAGGAAGAGTTAGTAATCTGGAGCTCCTCTTCAAAATTTTTCTAATGCTCCTTTCTCAGCCTTGTTTCTCATCTTAGCTTGCTTCAGGATGCCCCTAACACGTTTGTTTCATTGTCCTTTGTAAGGACAGATGCAGAGCAGTTTTAAGAAGCTGCAAACAGGTTGCTTGGGCAGTGAAAATGATTGCACAGGAACTCAAATAAACCCAGATATCCTGCACCGACAGTGATTAAAATACTGACCATATTGCTTGTGTTTCTGGTTTTACAGGATTCCTAAATGCCTCAATGACCCATTTATGAGACTAAGATCATTTGAGATGTGTTTCTTCCATGGTATTTCCATCAGACAAGAACTGAAATACCATGAGAGAACAGACGCTGCATTATTGCAACAGCATACATGGCTCCTTGGAGCCCTGCAAAAGCTGGAGAAAAAAAACAAATGCAAAGATTTGAAACTCAAATACAAGCTGAAGGGTCAGCTCATATTCTGAGACCTTGCAATAATAAACCAGCAGAGTGCACACAAACTTTCAAATCCCACATGAGTTGTCATAGCTTTTCTGAGATCTTTGCATAAAAGACATGCCATTGTTCACTGTTCTTTGCCCTGCTGGGTCACTACATTCTCACACAGTCCGAGGTGAATATTTTCAAGAGCAAAATGACTGGGACAATGACCTGGGCCAGTGGACAGATGGCTTTGTCTTAGCTGTACCACACTGAGTGGTCAAAGGACAAATTCATCAGTGGACACAAAATAAACCACATCTGAAGTGCCTACATCAAGTGCTACCATTCTTAGCTCCATCAGTCACTGGCCTCCCTGAGGCTACCGAGTCTTGGGTCAGAAACCTTTGTGCTTGCCGTCTTCTCCACCTATAAATAACTCAGGCATTTTCAGGCTGACCACTCCTACTATCAAGATTTTAATTCACCTCAGGAAAAAAAGGCAACAGCTGATAAGCCATAAACCAGCTGCCACTTTCAGCAGGGCAGTAATCAGCAGTGTGCTAGAAGAGCCTTCCAGGAACACTCTGTAACTGCTTTTCACAGAAGTCTTCAGATAATTTCCTTGCCTACAGCACCATTTGATTGCTGCTAATCACCTTTCTATCTTCCAGGCCATTAGGAAGGTTTATTCCTGGGGCTGATAAAAATACCTCTGAAGAGCAAGAGTATTTGCCATGCATCAGACACTGAACACTTTAAATAAATCCCCTGGTGAAAGAGACCTGCATCCCCTGTAAAAGATTATCCCACTTTGGAAACACACTCCAGGAGTACATATATTCATTCCAGAAGTACATACATTCATTCCAGTAGTATGTACATTCATTCCAGGCATACATACATACATTCATTCCCAGCTAAGAGTAGAGAGATCTTGTTTGTTTGCTAAACAGTTCTGTTTCCTTCCTTGGCCATGATTAAAGGAAAACATTTTTCTTCTTATACATCAGAGACATGTCAACGAGTTACTGTCTTCTCTGCCAGGACACACCTCTCTCCCGTGTGAGAGCTCGCCACTGTCAGGCAAAATGCCTGCCAGAGCACCTAGATGTAACTGTGGTCTGCACTGCCAGATGCAGCAAAGTTGATCCATTGGCTGGGATTTATTACCACCAGGACTGTCACTTTTCTCCATCTTCATAGATGACGCTGCGTTCGTGCAGCTGTCCATCATCACTCACTGGTCTTTGCCAAACAGCCTGTTTATTTCTGCCAGTGAAATGACATCCATGCCAAAGATGCACAGCTTTGTTTTCCTTTAAAAGGACTTGATAGCATGGTATCACTTTCCATCTGGATTCTGCTACCGTGTTCCACTTGAAGGACCTATCGTCTTTACACAGAAACGTATTGCTGCTTCACCTGCAGCTGCCCTACCATTGACATCAGCCCAGCTCTGTAGTCATACTGGTGAAATTCCTCTTGCCTAACTGTCTGATTTTGTCCAAATACATGGTTTAGGGTAGATGTATCACCTTCTAGATTACCTTAACTTCCACTGAGTATACTGAGCTTTTAGACACCCATTACATACACAGACACAGGACTATGGTGTTCTCTCTGTAGAGGACTGGAATAGCAGAGCTATACTAAGACCATCGCAGACCGAAGGAAAGACAGGGGAGTTGTTTCTATACATCCCTGTAGAGTGAAGGAAGAAAACCAAAGATGTTACATTCTTCTTCTTGAAAGTGTTGTCATATGTAAAAAAAAAAGATAATTTGACCTTACTGGTATATCCAGACAAAAGGAAAATACAAAAAATTGGTTCCCCAGGTGTCTGTCAACAGAAAAAACCCCAAACCAAACAATCAAAAAACCAAAACCAAAACCCAAACAAACAAACAAAAAACCCTAGAGGGTTATTGTGCCCTTGTTAACTCGTCTCTTGAGATACAGACATGCCTTTCATGTTTCATAGAATCATATAATGGTTTTGATTGGAAGAGACCTTTAAAGATCATCTAGTTCCAACCCCTCTGCCATGGGCGGGGACATCTTCCACTGAATCAGGTTGCTCAAAGACTCATCCAACCTGGCCTTGAATATTTCAAGGGTACAAGGCACAACTTCTCTCGGCAACCTGTTTCCTCTGGTCAAAGGTAAAACTTGTCTGGCAGGCAACTCTACATAAAAGCAGAAAGTAAACTCGCCTCTTCTCTGAACTGATGACACTGCAAACCAAGGTGAGCACATACTGGCCAAAAAGCTGGAGGGATCAGAGAGCACCAGAAAAAGTCTATCAAATCAAGCTGTAGCAGATTACACCCACCAAAGAGGCAGAGATACCCTCATGTGAGGGATTATCAGTACTCAGAGCAGAGACCTGGTCAGTCAGTCAGGCTGACTCACCAGATAAGCTGATCCTCTGCTTCACACTGCAGTGAAAAGGAGTGCACAGAGGTATTCACATTGCCACCAGCATCCTCTGGATTACTTGACCACGTAGATGACCTGGACCTATTTCTGCTGCTAGGCTGATGTCCAAGCTCTTTTATTTCTCTCTCCACTAGCAAAATAGCTGGTGTTGGCAATGCTTTCCAGAGAGATTCCTGAGGCTCTTCACATATGGTGGTGTTTGAGGAATCAGGTCACAGCATAAAATACAGTCCACAGAGTAAACAGGAGTAAACCACCAGGTTTATGGAGCTGTGGAAACTTTAACATTGAGTTGTGTTGCCTTTTTATGTGGCCTGTGTGACCAGCCATATGATATCAGTGATTTCAGGAGTTGTCCTGACAGAGTTTTTGAGTCAGAACCTCAGGAAAATGTTTCTTACCTCACTCAAGGCTTTTAAAGGTTTCAACTGAGTGAATCACTTGCTCTTGATCAAATTAATAATTTCTGTCATCAGGGGTCTTATCTTTCTGGCCTGACTGAAAATTAATGCTGACCTATCAAAGACAACAAGTAAATTGAGTCAGACAACAATCTGAACTCTCGCATCGGGTTTGTAAAGGAAAATCCAACACAAGCAGAAGACTCAACAAATTAGCTTGCAGATGCATTTCCAAGTGGTCACGGTTCAGAGTTATTTAACTTCAGTTTCTCCTTCTTCTTCAGCTCATGTTGAAAGAAGTGTGTGCCTCATGCCTGCGGCCTGCCTACTCCATGGAGCGTGTGGTCACTGACAAAGTCTGTGTACACCGCTCGTGTTTCTGCTGCCAGGTCTGCGGGAGGAAGCTGAGGTGAGTGGTAGGACCCAAGTGCATTTATTTTTAAGGGATGCTCAAGTAGTTTCCATGACAATAGTCCAAGGGTAATTATAACATAGCAGGCTTCAGGAAATGAGAAAGGGCAGACTGTTCCCCAGATACAATCTGCCTCTCCATCGCTAGAGTCTGCAGATGGCTCATCTCAAGCTTGTAGACACCTGTGGATCAGGAATCTGCATGGTGCTGCAAGGGTGAGCTGGAAATAGAAGAATTATTTACCACTTGGGAATGCTAATGTGGAATTTAATTGGAGGAGTCATTTGCGTGCTTCACATGCTCGTAGAGTCAGGTAGGTTGGAAGGTACCTCTGGAAGTCTCCACCCAGCCTCCTGCAGGTCCAAGGAGGGCAGATAGCTCAGGAACGTGTCCAGAAGGGATGTCAATGGCTCCAAGGATGGAGACCACACAGCCTCTCTGCTGGGGAACCTTGTACAAAATTTGACAACCAGTGAAAAAGTTCCGTCTTATCTCTCATCACAATTTCTCATGTTATTACCTGTTCCCATTGCCTCTCATCCCATCACTGTCCACCTCCAAGAGCACTCCATTCCTGTCTACTCTATAATCTACCATTAAACAGACACATACAGAGCAATGAGTTCCTCCTTCTTAACATTCTCCTTATAAAATCTATCTAACCCATCTCACTGACTCTCCTCAGATGACACATTACAAGACCCCAGCAATTTTGGTGGTCCTTTGTTGGACTTCTTTCAGTGTGTCGATGGCTTTCTTGTACTGAGGAGACCAAAACTGGACAAATTACTCCACATATGGTCCTATAAGCACCAAATGCAGAGGAATGGTCACTTCTCTTGACCAGATGAGTGGGCTCTTGCTAATGCAGCCTAGGGTGGAGTTGGCTTCTCTGTCACAAGGGCACACTGCTGGCTTGTTTTCAGCTTCTGTCACCAAGACACCTAGGTCCTTTTCTGCAGGACTGCTTGCCATCCTCTTGGCCCCCCAGCTGTACAGACACTTTCTCCCATCAGACAGGTGCTGTTTCCTGGGAGCCCTGTGCAGTTTTACCCATATGGTCCATGCTGCACATACAGGGGCAGAGGTGAAGGGCTGGTATGAAGCCTGGCCTGTAAATGAGAAAGAGATTGCTCATAGCCTGGACTACAGCTCCCAGGGGTACTGCAAGGAAAGGTTTTATTTTTCACATGTTTTGGTTTTTGAAAGAAAAATCAAACATATCCTCAGAAAACCAACACTGCTTTTGAAAGGTTTCATTCTTCAAACCCCATCCCTTCCCCAGCAGTTTCCATTGAAAAATAATTTTGATGACAACCTGTCCATCAGTACTACTGTTAATGCTTCCATCCCACGCCACCACTAACAGCTATGCCAATGTGTGTTTTCCAGCTTGCAAAACTATGCTGCCCTCCATGGGGTCTTCTACTGCCAAGTCCACTACAAGCAGATGGCTGGAGCTAGAAGCAGCAGTGAGACAGAAAGACTGGAGCCCCAGATAAGAGATCATCAGGTTCAGCCAGTGGCAATGGTAGGCAGAGGACCACAGCCCCGGGACAGAGCCAAAAAGAAGAGTGAACCAAGAGAGAAACCTACATCCTTTCATACACAGGGCAGCTTGTGTCTGGCTGAGCCCAGGCAAGAGCTGAACAGCAGGTCTGTCCTCTTGGGGAACAAGCTCAGAACAGACTGGCCACCTTCAGAAACAGTCTTGATGGCAGTAGATGGAAAAGCTGCAGAGAAGAAGCCCACAGTGAGCCTGCCAACCTACCAGGCTGTGGGCAGCAGGGCAGGCAGGGTGACGCTCAGGTGTCAGGAGGGAGAATCAGCAGTGGTGGCAGCAGTGGAGAAGGGGAGCTCCTTACCTGGTGTCACCTATACCAAGGAAAGAGAGCAAGTGTGTTCCTGGCCCAAAGCCAGAGAACAGAGAGGCTGTGAAAAGATCAGGGATAGGTCCATGCCTGAAAGGAAGAGAGGGGGCAATGTGTCTCAGCGAGTGGCTGCAATCCAGCAGGGCAAAGCCCAGGTGAAGAGAGAACCTGCCCCTGCCTCCTCCCCTCTAGTCCTGGCACCTGTGAAATCCCTGCCTCGTGGCTCACTTGTTGTCCACCGTGCCACCTGTGAAAGCACTAAGCCTACCAACTGGATGTACCTGGGGGGCACAGGGGGCTGCATCCTCTCAGGAAAACAAGGAAACAAGGTCTGTGGGTCTCTAAGCACGGCAAAGGAAGGAGGCACAATGCCTGCAATGACAGAAGAACAAGGTGAGCTGACCATAGCTACCCCAGCTACAGCAGGGGACAAGTATCATCTGGGAGAGAGAATGAACAGCCCCCAGCCCATCTGTGTGCCAGGAGAACCTGAAACCAGACCCACCACCAATATAGAACAAAAGTATAGAACTGAGGGTGTTGATCCCACTGAAAATGGAGCTGAAGCAGCCCAGTGGCTCTATGGAGTGTCAAGGACCCCTTGTGTATCTGCTGGCTCTCTAGAGCCAGGTGCATCACCTGAGATCATTGAGCTGGAGAATGAGAAATCAAAGACAAATACCAACAAGTTCCCTGGGAAAAAGTTACCAGCACATCTGGGGGGAAATATGGAGCCATCCAGCATGAGTGACTTGCCTGGAATGGAGAGCAAAGGGGCAGAGTTTGAGAAGATAGAAGAAATGAAATCAGTAAGTACATCAGGGTTTCTGGAAGAGCCTGGTCCTGAGCATGCCTCTCAGGAAAACAAAGCAGAAAAGAGACGAGTCTCTTCACCTTGTTTGACAGATAAGACAGACAACCACAGTGTGTCCTGTGTACAAGAAACAGAACCTCAGGGCACATGTGGCCCACTGATAACTAACCCTCATGAGGATATATTGAGACATGATATAAAATCACCTGGCAATGATCTTTCAGTATCAGCAGGCACACCTCTGAAAGGAACTTGTGCCACTTGGACCTCACATGATGAAGTCAACAATTCCACACCAAAAGATCCCAGGGAAGTTCTTAGTGGAAAGATCTCTCAAGTTTCTGAGCAACCAGCCAAGGCATTAGACTCTCCCAAACCAAATATATCCTTGGACAAATTTAGAGATCATCCAGTGGGTGAAGAAAAAATGGATCTGAAATTCCCAGGAGAAAGAACTGTGCACAAGTCAAAGGCTGGTACCCAGAACAAAGACACCAGAAACAACCAAGCCTGCAGAGAGATGTTAGCTAAAGGTTTCAGGCTTGGGAAAAGCCCCTTCACTACACTTTTTGGTTCTGAAGACAAAAGCAGCACTTCCAAGAAGGAAACAACAACTCAAAGGAAACCCACGAAGCCCCAGTCAGCCCTTGTCACTTTGTTTGGTTACTCCTCAGAGAAGAAACAGAGTCAACAAGAAAAACCTGCAAGATCCTCAGAGCAAACAAGTATTGACAATAGGTCAGAAAAACCCCAGGATCTCCTTAGCTTCTCCAGCCAAGCAAAACAAAAGGCCTCCAAGAACGATCAGCTGACAGAGACAGGAAAGATGGAGGTTTTCCCTAAGCATATCCAGTCGAGCTCTGGAGGCTTCTCAGACTCTGCTGAGGGCAAGGAGCTCAACGTCCTCATGTTAGCTCCTGGCACAAGCATTTCATGTGATGATAAATGTGAGACAATTGAACTTGACATTTGTGCCAAACTGCCTTTAAATAGCCAGGATCAGCAGCAACAGGACAGCTGTTGGTCCCCTCTCGTGACAGCACAGGAAAATGAGAGAGAAGCTCCAGCAAACACAGAAGGTAGAACGAACCTGCATCCTCCTCCAGAGCTTATGTCTGCAGCTGATAACATCAAAAATCTCATCGGGGAAGGAAAGCATCATGATGCTCCTCTACTAGACATTCAGAAGCTATTGAATTTGGATGTCCAGGGCACAGTGATAGAGGATGGGATATTTTTTTCACCAGGCAATTCAGAAAAGTTACCCAAGGAAGCTGAGCTGCAGCTAGACAACATGGATTTTCTGGAAGACAATAACTTTTTGTTTTCAGGAGGACAGGAATTTGACAGCATAGTGAGTAAAACCCCAAATTCAGACTTGCAAAATTCACAGGCTGAAACTCCACTTTGCTTTGATCCCAATCCTTCAGAATTATGCCAGGAAATCCCAGCAGAAACAAATGCTCCACTAGTGCTGTGGGACACCTCCAGTCTCTCACTTCTTGATGGACAGGATGAGATTAATATTAGAGACATGGAAGAGATTCAGAGCTGTGCACTGCTGCAGCAGCTGGATCCACAGTGCCAGGTGCCAAAGGCTGCAGAAGATACTTTTGAATTGGATCTCCATGCTGAAGGTTCAACAAACAAACATCTCCCTATACAGGTACACAATTTTTCCCCAGTGTACCTGTTCAGCAGCCGTGATTCTGAAACCTTTAAACAGGGTGTCCATGGTCCTTCTGATGTTGATATAATCACAGTGGGCCAGGAAGGTCCTGAAAACATGAACAGGAACAAGAAAACATCAGGCAATGAAGAAGATGACCAAAGTCTCTCTTCTGCAGACCTGAGTGTTTTAAATGATGGCATTTTAGATCAGGAGTTCTTTATATAATTATAAATAAATAAATCACCTACCACTGAGGCACGAATCAGTTGATACAAGACAAAAATTCATTCATGAAATCATTTTAGAAACCCCCCACTGCTCCAGCATGAGGCCAATTCAGTTGTGCGTGGGCTGATTTATTAGTGGCTTGAGGAGCCATATTTAAGATCTCTTTCTTGGTCATAGTGGGTCACCACAGAGATCCCAGTAAAGAGCACTGTAAGAACTGGCTTCACTGTGAGGAACCTCCAAGGAAAGACAAATCAGCACCCCATTCTCTGCACCCAGGAGTCTTTTGCACAGGAGATCTGCACAATCTACTGCTGAGGTCCCTCAGAGGATATCTGTTTGGCCACAGTCTGTATGGCAGAGAGGAGAGAGACCTCCAAAGAGGTCCAATGAGCAAGTAGCCATAAGCAACAAGCTAATCAAGAACTAGAAACTCCAATGAGAAGGGAATGCCATTATCAGGAAGGAGAAGAATCCTTGGACACAAGTGCACAAGTAAAATCCAACAGGCAAAGGCAAAGCTGACAGGGGCGGGGGTCTCCAAATTAGGTTTAGGTGTCTATTTCACATACAAAAAACTACTTTTAGACATGCAGAGATGAATCCAACGCGAAACATCATCCACCTTTTCACCATATGGTTGCCTACACTTCATAATAATGCAGCTCGCTCCCCTCATTGAATTTCTCTTTCAGTAGACTGCAAAATTGCTTCACAGAGGAGGTTGCTGTCGTGATCCATATTGTACAATGATGAGCAGAGATAGTGAAATGACCTTGCCAAGGTCACCCAGTCAGAAAGGCAGAGGAGGAAAGGGAACCCAGGTCTCTTGAAGTCTTGGGGCATAGGAACATTGCTGTATCTTCTCTCCCCATGCAGTTGCAGTCTGATCCTCCCTGACTGCCCTTTGCTGCCATAACATAAATGTTCCAGGAGTTAACAATTACACTCATGATAAACAACTCACCAGAAACCTCAGAGGGTCACAGAAAGAACACGTGTAGTATGAAAAGGATCATGAAGCATTTCACTTCACCTCCTTTAATCATCCATCTGTACAAAAAGAAAGAATAAGGATGTTAAAATAATTCACTTTTAAAATAAAATAAATAATAACTAAATAAAATAAATAATAATTTTAAAAATCTCACTTCCTCACCAGTGGTGAAATAACCCTGGGTCTGTCAGATCTGCTGGAGGAATAAGGCTGCTTAGGGACTGAGTCTCCTGCAAAGCCCTGTGTTGGTGTTCTGTGCAAGGACACTTCAACCAACATGAATCAGGGAGAAGAGAGATAGATGTCCTTGAAAGTTACAGAAGCTGAAGTTGTTCTCATCTTCGGATGGGGCAAGAGAAGTGGGACAGAGGTGCTGCCATCTCACAGCCCTGCCTGAAACCTTGTCAAGATGTGTTGAGGGATGGAGAAAAGAGACCTAAAGACTTGCAGGGTTCAAGCACCTTTACCTGGAGGAGTGGGAAGGGGGTGACCTGTTACCTGTGCCAGAGCCTCTCTGATTGACACCCCAGACCAGGTTGTCACTAGCACATGATACCCATAAATCTGACCTCTTGCTGCCAGCACTGAGAGGAAGAGGAGCAGTGTAGCTGCACCACAGCTGGTAGGTACAAATCATTCTGGTGGCAGTTCACCCTGTGCTGGTATTGGCTGGCATAGTTAATTTTCCTCACAGTCCCTGGGCTGTGGTTTGGGTTTGTGCTGGAACCAGTGCTGATAGCACAGGGAGGGTTTCCTCACTGCTGGGCAGGGCTCACACAGCATCGAGGCCTTTGCTGCTCCTCACCCCACCCCAGCAGTGAGCAGACTGGGGGTGCAGAGGGAGCTGGGAGGGGACCCAGTTGGGACAGCGGATCCCAACTGACCAAAGGGATATCCCACACTGTATGATTTCATGCTCAGCAATAAAAGCTGGGGGAAGAAGATTAAATGTGAGGACCTTGGGAGTGATGGTGTTCATCTTCCCAAATAACCATTACATCTGATGGAGCCCAGCTATCCTAGAGAAGGCTGAACACCTGCCTGGCTGTGCAAAGTGGTGAATGGATTCCTTGTTTTGCCTTGCTTGTGTGTGTGGCTTCTGCTTTCCCTATTAAACAGTCTTTATCTCAGCCCATGTGTTGCCTCACTTTTACCCTTCCGATTTTACCCCACATCCCACCAGTTTGGAGTGAGCAAGAAGCTGTGCAGTTCTTAGTTGCCAACTAGGGTTAAACCACAACAGTCCTTTTGGACACTGAACGTGGGGCTTGAACTGTTCGAGATAATGACAGATTTAATTGGAATGTGCTGGTTCAAATTTATAACTGTAATTACTGCTTAGCTATTAATTGACAGGCTCCTGTGGTTGCTGTGGGGCTTGCCTGCCTTCCTGCATATTAGAGTCCAGCGGTCATCAGTGGCTGCTTTTTGCTTACGCTGCTTGTTGTCCAACTTACCATCTTACTCTACTGTGCCTGGGATCACTTTAACAACAGCACTGGAGAGGCACCTGGGCTGGGACATGGCCAGGGTGCCACCGCCGTTTCTGTGCTGCTGTACTGGACAGGCTGGTACTCCAGTGTGAACTCAAGTCAAAGGGACTGTGACCTGTGGATGAGGCAACAGGACACCCTGAAGCATGTGTGGATGTTAATAAGTCCACTCCAGAGAAGGTACATCTCAAATCAACTGCGACCATGTCCGTGCTACAAGAAGGGATTGTGTCCCACAGCTAAGGTCATGCTGCAGCAAGTACACCTTGAACTATCAGTCACCATGTATAAGGTCATGCTGGAGCTTCTCAAAGTGTGTGGCCTTGGATAAACCTACAACAGAGCAAGTACACCCCTGGAGGGACTACAGCCATGGGTAAGGCCATGATGGAGCAGGTTTACTACTGAAGAGTCTGTCTGTGGGTAAGGCCAAGCTGGAGCAGATGTTTCTCTGAAGCCCTGGTGGCCTGTAGACAATGCCATGCTGGAATTGGTGCACCTCAAAGTGACTGTGTTCGTGGGTAAGCCTATGCCACAGCAAGTGTACCCCTGGAGAGACTGTGGCTCACAGATAAGGCTTCCCTTGGAGCAGAAACAACCCTAAGAGGCTAGTCTGTGGAAAATTTCAAGGCAGAGCAGGGGCAAGGGAAGGATCTCACTGCAATGTTAAACCCTAAGGTCTTGTCCCTAGGGACCAGGGGTGGAGATTGTAATGGATGTACCTCTAAATTGTTGCAGTCCATGATTTGAGTTGCATGGTATAGGAATTACTACAGCAGGAGCCACCTGAGCCAATGGAGGACAAGCAAGTGCAGCAATGACCTGACCTGAGCTGGCTTCGGTAACCAATAACTCAACCCCAACACACCACCTGTCCTAATCAGAGTGACCATCGTAACAAGTGGAGCCCAAAGGCATGGATTAAATGGACATTGGACATTTTGTGGACATTTGTGGACATTTTACAGACATTATACAGGGGTGGTCTATAGACTAGATGGATTATACCTGTGTAATAAATCAAAGGAGATGGGAAGGTGGGGGGCTGGGTAATGAAACTATAGTAGATAGTGTGACACCTGAGCATGAGGTAAATGGTACAGACTAAGGAGTGGAGAATGTGCTGGTATTGGCTGGGATAGTTAATTTTCCTCACAGTCCCTGGGCTGTGGTTTGGGTTTGTGCTGGAACCAGTGCTGATAGCACAGGGAGGGTTTCCTCACTGCTGGGCAGGGCTCACACAGCATCGAGGCCTTTGCTGCTCCTCACCCCACCCCAGCAGTGAGCAGACTGGGGGTGCAGAGGGAGCTGGGAGGGGACCCAGTTGGAACAGCTGACCCCAACTGACCAAAGGGATATCCCACACCATGTGATTTCATGCTCAGCAATAAAAGCTGGGGGGAAAAGAAGTCGATTTGACTACCAACCACATTTCCTGGTCCAGACGAGAAGTGCTTTTCTGCTTCTCTTTCCTATAGTCTCCAAATGGTCTAGATAGCCATTAATTAATGAGAGCAGCAAATCTCTGCTTCACCACTCTTGGGAAAATCAGCCCTCATCTGCAGTGCCACGGTATCATGGCTCAGACAAAAGCCTTGCACTACAGGACACTCACCTTCTGGAGGCCTGGGGAGATTCTCTGCACTGGGACAAGACAAGCTGTCTCCACCCTGTCCCCAAGAGTGGCCATTCTCTGGCACTTCTGTGCTGGCCCCAAGGACAGGGAGGGAATGCCTGGTGACAAAGTACACCCCAGAGGACTGCAATATATCATGGTAATGAAGGAACGTACTGATACGAGTGCTCGATTTACCACTCCTGGTCAGGGGTTTAGGGCTCTCATAGTTTAAACATTAATATTTGCCTATTTAAATGACATGCCCTAGTGCAGCCAGGCCATAGTCACCATGACTGAGTTTGGAGATTTTCTAAGTGCTCTGGGGGAGTTTGGGTTATATCAGAAATTAGTGGTACTGATCATCTCTCTGTCGCAGCTTCTTATTCCTTTCCAAATGCTTGGCCAAGTGTTCATGGTTGTGGATGTCCCTCATCACTGTGACACCAGCTGGATCCGTGCCATCGGCCCCAACCTGACGGAGGAAGAGCAGCTGAACCTCACCCTGCCCCGGGATGCGGACGGGGAGTACGAGCAGTGCTCCATG
>JANIJG010009828.1:0-16222 GCA_024611175.1 Megaceryle torquata
TCTGCTCTGGTCAGACCTCACCTGGAATACTGCATCCAGCTCTGGAGCCCTCAGCACAGGAAGGACATGGACCTGATTGAATGGGGTCCGGAGGAGGGCCACAAGGATGATTGGGGTGCTGGAACATCTCTCCTATGAGGACAGGCTGAGGGAGCTGGGGTTGTTCAGCCTGAGGAAGTGAAGGCTCCAGGGAGAACTAATAGTGTTGGCCTTCCTCAACTTTACCCATAAACATTCAACTGGTCCATCACAGTTGTTGACCTCCATGCAATCAAAACACTCCCAAAGATAGAGAGCCACTCCACCACCCTTTCTATCTTGCCTATTCCATTTGTAGAGCTTATAGCCGTCCATCGCAGCACTCCACTCATGAGAGTCATCCCATCATGTTTCTGTAATGGTGACTACATCATAGCAGTTGTGGTGCACAATGGCCTCCAGCTGCTCCTGCTTGTTTCCCATGCTGCATGCATTAGTGAAAAGGCTCAACTCTAGCAGGCCCAGTTTTATCCCCTTCCCCCTTCAGACCTAGTTTAAAGCCCTTTCAATGAGCCCAGCCAGCTCATACAGAAGGATTCTTTTCCCCCTTTGAGACAGATGAATTCCATCTGTTGCCTGCAGACCCCATGCAGTGTAAAGCTCCCCATGTTCAAAAACCCCAAAATTCTGTTGGTGGCACCAGCCTCTCAGCCACATGTTAATAGGTGGGACTTCCTTCCCCTTTCAGAATTCATCCCTGCCACTGAAGGGATTGAAGAGAACACCTCCTGGGCTCCTGAGCCCCCAGGTGATTTCCCCAGGGCCCTGAAGTCTTTTTTAATTGTTTTCAGGTTTCTTTCCATAACATCATCACTACCAACCTGGATAACCAGTAGGGGGTGATAGTCTGATGGCCGTGCCAGGCCAGAGAGTTCCCCAGTAATATCTCTGACCCTGGCCCCTGGGAGGCAGCAGACTTCCCTATGGTGTGGATCTGGCCGGTACATGTGGCCCTCCTTTTTTTTCTTGTTAGAGCTGGTCCTAATGCGTGGGGCAGACCGACTTACCTTGGGTGACTCCCCTGATGGACCTTCATCTCCATCACCATTTGTTTCCAGAGCTCCATACCTGTTGTGCAAGGGCAACTGGGAAGGGGAGGGAAGCCAGTAGGGGATTTGCCTGCCTTGCCAAGCAGGGACCTGCTCCCCTGCTCCCCCCTCGTTTCTTGCCAGAAAACAGTTCTTGCAGAAATAATTGCATATTTGGAAAAGTAACCCATAACAGTTGTCCTTAAATTTCTTGTGCCCAGTCATAATTCCTTTTCCTTTTTGTCCTATGCTTTTCATTTCTTAAGTGTATTCATCCCATGCTGCTGCTTTAATTATTCACATGCCTAAGTTTTATTGGATGTTGCTTTACATTTGCGAGCTCCAGTATGTTTGAAAATAACCATCAGCAATTGCTCTCTTGGGTTTTTCTGCCATTTATAGGATACTATAATATCCTGCTTACAAACAAGGACAAGAAATGCTTCTTCTTCAGGGACTGGAAAGATGTATAGCTTTTATGGGTGCCCTGGGAGGAAGGCAAAAGCCCAAGTCTGGCTGAGGTCCTATATGTGCCCTTCTGCAGGACTTAATTTGTCTGTTTACTGAACTGAACATAGTTTCTGTGCGTCATTACAGGTGAAGGGAAAGAAGAAGCTTAAAGGAAACTAAATCCGACTGTTTTAAGGGTAAATACTAATTCACAGTGTAGTTTGAGCCATTTTGAAAGTGAAATCACTAACTTCCATGTTTGGGTTTTGCCCAGCTTAGAGGTCTTCAGATCAGTTTCCTGAACATGTTTGAGTGTCTACTTCAGTCCTTAGAAGCTGTCCTTGATATTAGCTGTAATTTCCTTGTTCCAGGGTCAGGGCTGACTGGTGCTGCTGGGACTCAGTGCCCACACAGGCCTGCAAACACCTATTTGGAAGTTTTAGAAACAGAAAAGCAAGTCCATGCTATGGTGCTCCTGATGGACAATGCTTTTATCTCATGTTATCTGCCACAGACTAGAAAATGTGCACTACCAGGATGGTGCTGTACTTTCATGTTCCTTACATCTGGCCTGGGAGGCTAGGGAATGGGAGAGAAGTGGGTGAAAACGGTGCCAGCTTTTATGGTAAGGCAATGAGAACTGAGGACTGACTGAGGTACCCCACTGAGACAGAAATATCCAAGTTGGGGTGCATGACACCTTGCTCTCAGCACCGACAGTACCAACCACAATTAAAGATGAACCAATGGCTTGGCCTGGTAGGCTGGTGCCTGTGGCATGGTGTCGTGGTGATTGGAGGAAGGGGGAGGAGGAGGCTCCAGCGAGGCCCTGTCCTGTGGTCTCTAGAGCTAAAACACCAGGCAGACCCTGTCCACAGCCAGGAAAAAGCTGTTGCTTGTTTGCTTTATGGGTTGGGTTCAATAGACTTAAAAATAACTGTTTCGTTTTTAAATTTAGGGGAAAACAGCCTTTTGATGGGGCTGCCAGATGGCATGTGAGCCTTCCTTTTGATCCCACCAGCCAGCTGGTTTCTTTCTGCAGAAAATAACTTTTATTATTACCTCTTATGATTTGAGTTCATAGGTGGTGTCTACTGTTTTTATCTCCTTGGCTGAAGAGGGACTTGGTTTGGCCTCATTCCCCTAACCCCACATGTCCTCTCCTCCTTCAGAGCAGCCAGTCGAGAACCAGGCCCTTCCTTTACCACCTTTGCCAAAGAGATAACGTGAGGCCTCGATGCTGCCCCGTTCTCCCCGAAACCGGCAAACGCCAAAGCGGCCGGGAAGGTGAAGGTGGCGTCCTGGCTCCCTGCGCCGTAGCTGTGGCCGGCCCCAGGTCCTGACGTGTCCAGCGGATCTCCCGGGCAATGCCGCCTCCTGTCCTCGGCAGGCAGAGCCTCGTCCTTCGGGGTGGCACCAGCCCTCCGTGACATCCCCATCAGAGGAAATAACCCAGGACAGCGGGGTGCGGCGCTCTGCGGGCGGTGCCATGCCGTGCCCTGCCGCCGGCGCCATGCCGTACCCTGCCGCCGGCGGTGCCGGGGCGGTGCTGACGGGTGTTCGCTCCCTTTCTAGCGCCGTCCCGGTGGCTGCAGGACGACGTGAGAGAGAGGGACGGTCCCGAGAGGAGCAGAGGGACGAAGAGAAGGACGAGGAAGGGCGGGCAGCGCGCCCCATCCTAAATAATGGCGCTGAACCAGCAATGTAAGTAGCGATCCCGAGGCGGCGGCGGCGGCCGAGGCGGGCAGCGGACGGCGCTCGCTCCGCCGAGTGCGAAGGGGGACGCGGGGTGTGTTAGCGCCGCCGGCCGCTGCTCCCACCAAGGCAATGGGAACCTTGCTGCCACCTTGCGCTTGCCGCAGGTGGCTGCTCCGGAGCCGCAGCTCGGGCGGGCGGGCGAGCCGAGTCCCCTTTCGCCGAGGGCAAGAGGCGGGAGGGAATTTCCCCACGTCGTCCTTTGGGGGGTCGGATCCCCCCGGCCCAGCGCGGAGAGGCCGGTGCCTGGCCAACATCTGAAAACGGATAGACACCCACCTTTTTAGGTTGGAATAATCTAAGCTCGGGAGTTTAATGATTTGTTTGGGTTTTTTTTAAGGAAAAAAAAAAATTATTAATATTTATTTATTTAGTATTGTGTAGGGTTTTATGCATGTCTGTGAAGGTACTCAAAAGAAAAGTATATAGGTGCAGAGTATATAACTGCATTAAATCTAAGAGATCCAGACAAACCCAGCAGATAGGATCAATATGGGCCCCCATTGCCTTTTAAATACAAGAAAGCCAAACTAGAAACTGCTTGACAGTGAAAATATTTTGTGACACTTTTGAGAACTAAGTGCAAACTGTTCAGGAAAGTTGACAGATGTTTTCCTTAAATCTTAAAAGGCATGTTTTAGAAGCATTTATAAGTAAAATGCAGAATATAATAACAGAAGCTAGACATTCTGTTATTTCTCTTTCCTACTTGGGCAAAATGCTTCACTGTTAAGCCTATTTTGCAACAGAGTTGCTTCTGATGAAAACCAGTTCAAAACCATTGTAAAGATAAACCTGCTAGGCCAGCAACAGAAAAAGCAAACCAAAACCTGACTGCTGGTCTCTTAGATCTTTACAACACACCCCACCTCCTGAAAAAATAATCTCTGAAATCTTTAAATAAACTCGTAGTTTTCACTTAATTCTTCCTGGGTTTTGTCTTTGAAACTTGTGACTTGGTCTGCTTTACAAATTAAATATATTTTATGTATAAGTCCGATGGGATTTTAATATTCGAAAAGAGAAAATGTGCTTGGTTCCTGCAGCTTCCTTCCTTGTGCATATGAACTTTGTTAGTGTTAATGTTCACTGAATGAAATATTGGAGTCATTTTCAGTGTTATTTTAGTGCACGTTTGCACCACCTACCAGTGGTAGATTATAAACTGAACCTGAATCAACAAATAACTCTTATCAAAAAAAGTCAAACTTCATTCTGGCATGAATAACCAGAAGTTGAGCCCTCAGAATGTGTGTGTTGGACGAGTGTGTCCATTCCACAGTAAAAGACGCAGACCAATCAGGAAGAATTCACAGGAGAGTGGTAGGACCTGCAAAATGGGACTTGAGGAGAACTTGTCCTTACTCTGAAGAATAGGTAGGGCAGAAATCTTGATGTTTATAAAAGGCAGTTCCAAAAAGGAAAGGAATATCTTCTTGAGTTTAAACTGTTACATAGAAGATTTAGGCTAGATAATACACAGTATTTTCTAGCAGGCTGGCAAAGTGTGCATACTGAATATTTTTGGATATTGGTTCTGTTGCACTTGACTTTTAGGACTATGAAGCTAAAATTTTTCCTTTTTTCACTTTAATGGACAGTGATGTTCAAGGACAAGTTTCTTTGCAGATCAGGAAGCATCTCTTGACATCAAAACACCAGTGTATCACAGTTGCAGTGCAATAGTTCCTTGTTTACCATCATGATTAGGTGGTGTATTTCTTCTAGATCAGGAATGAATGTTAGCATTTCTGATGATTAGGAAGAGGAGTAACTCTCTCATAATTCCAATATGGAATTTATTTATATTTCTTCATAGTCAGGAAAATTGTGAATCCTGATGTTTTCATAGTGTGTAGATGTGCGGTTAATACAGTTCACGGAAACTGTGATATAACTGAGAGAAGGTGAAACAGTCATTCTGGTCATGTTTGAATGCAGTCAGAGTTTATTGGGTGAATTAGATTATTTGGACCTTCTTCAGTTATTTTTACACAGCATGTCAAAAGGGTGGATGGAGGGAGTTACCTTTATGGTCTGTATTTTAAACCATTCCTGTAGTGTCTGGCTATCACAGAAAAATCAATAGTTACTGCTTACTATCTGTGTAGTCACATGTAATATCTGGCACTTACTTTTCAGAGTCAAAATCCTACTAGGATTAAGTTGAAATTTCTTTGGAATATTGTGGGTGTGGATAGAGGGGAGTCTTGGGGGGAAGTCTACTTGAAGATATATTTTTATAAATGAAAGGGGCTGTTAGAGATGGGAATGCAACAAATATTCTATTGCCACATCTCCAAAGACTGTTGTTAGTTAACACAGTATATCAGAAATAAAATAGCCAGTTTGTGTAGCAATGCCAGAGAAAATACAAAATTTTGTGTGCTGCTATGAAAACATGTTTATGTCTCTATGTTTGTTTGTTTGTTTGTTTTTGGGTTGTTTTTGTTTGTTTGGTTGGTTTTTTTGTTGTTGTTGGTGTGTGTGTGTGTGTGTTTGTTTTGCTTTTTTTCCCTTGGCAGATATTTTAAAATTATCAGGGCTCTTGCTGGTATCATGGGCTGCTCTGTACTTGGGAAACTTATTTGCTGCTCTTGTACCCAAAAAGTTAGTGACAACATCTATTGCTAATCTTCAAGACATTGGAAAGAAAACAGTGTTGAGGGGTATGTAGTTGTATTTCTTTGTTGTTGTTGTTGGTTTTGTTACAATATATCTAATGTTGTATATTTACATGGTAATTGACAAATGGCTTGTTAGCTAATAAAATATTTGGTCTGTGCTACTGTAAGAAGGAAGTTGGCTATGTGAAGTTAGTGCAAGTCTAAACTATTTCTTAGATGCTATCTTTGAGGAAACACAATGCCAGCCTATATTTCATAGAATAGAATCATAGAATCAAGGTTGAAAAACACCTTTAAGATCATTGAGTCCAAGCATTAACCCTACTCTACCAAGTCCACCACTAAGTCATATCCCCAAGGACCCCATCTATACGGCTTTTAAACACATCCAGGGATGGTGACTCCCTGGGCAGCCTGTTCTAATGCCTGACAACACTTCCAGTGAAATTTTTTTTCCTAATGTCCAGTTTAAACCTACCCTGATGCAGCTTAAGACCATTCCCTGTCATTCTATCACTAGTTACTTGTGAGAAGAGACCAACACCTTCCTCTTTACAACATCCTTTCAAGTAGCTGTAGAGAGCGCTAAGTTCTTCCCTCAGCCTCCTCTTCCGACTAAATAGCCCCAGGTGCCTCGGCCACTCCTCATAAGACTTATTCTCCAGGCCCTTCACCAGCTTAGTTGCTCTCCTCTGTACCTCCTCAAGCAAATCAATGTCTTTCTTGTATTGAGGTGCCCAAAACTGAACACAATACTCAAGGTGTGGCCTCACCAATGCTGACTTCAGAGGGAGAGTCACCTCCCTGGTTCCACCGGCCACCCTGTTTCTAATACATGCCTTCATGCCTCTTGCCCGTGTTTCCTGTTATATGAAATAGCACAAAGTAATAACTCTAGATTCAAATCATGTCATATTATACAGGGCATTTTTCCCTATGTAAGCTTGCTCTTAAGATATCACTGACTTGCAGCTGCTTGCAGGTCAGTGATAGTTTAAAGCTCAGGCAAATCTTGATAAAGTTGCTATAATGATGGGAAACTGGCAGGATTGGCTTCTATGTTTAGATGTTTGTACTTAACATGTTTACATAAAGTGATCCTTTCCTTGTAGGAATTGTTTATGCAACATCTAAGAAAACATTATTTCATCTTTTTTGTTATAGCCCCAGTTCCAAGAAGGCAGAAGTGTGATCACTGGTCTCCCTGTTCACCTGGGAGCTATGCCTATCGGATTCTTAGTGGTGGTGGCAAGGGAAAGCTGGCTAAAATTTGTTTTGAGGATGAGATGTGAGTACCAGTCTAACTTTACAAGCACTTTGTCGTGTGAAGAAGGGTGTTGCATTTTGTTGTAGTAGCAGCAAGTAGGCTCCTACCAGGGGGATTAGGGAATTAGTTCCTATTCTGGTGATAAACTTCAGAATATATCTGACACCATTTAACTCTTTCCTTTTTTTTTTTTTAATACCTGATCTCAGGTTATTATCTTTGTTCCTCTACAGAAGCTGCATTCAACTGTTAATTTAAAGTATGATTTTTAATTTTCATGGTGCGAGATAGCCAGTTTACAGTATGGTGAATGGTCAACACCTTCTGAAAGCCAGGTTCTTTCATGGCTTTTCAACCTGGACAGGTAGAATGACTTCAAAACCTTGCAGTGGTGTTCTGTGTAGATATGGTCCACACATAATACTACCACAAAGACACGTTTTATCTTGGTCTTTTTTCTACTTTGTCCTTCTGTCTGCATTTCTAGGAAATACTTCCTTGATCTGACTCATTTTGAATGACTCATTGTGCATCATTGAAGAAAACTGTCTGATACCATGCCTGAGATTTTTAAGCCATAGCTCTTGTTTACTACAAAGTATTGAATTAAATAACTGAATAATACATGAACATCAGAAAGTCACTTAGCACTGGTAAATAGAACTTTAGAGCAGAACTTCTGGACTGATGCATTGTACTGATACAGTATTTATTTCAATTCCAGGCTTATAAGTGAAGAGAAGGGCAATGTTGGAAGTGGTATAAACATTGCAATTGTGAATTGTAAGTACGAGAAAAAATGTTAGAGAGAAACATACTTTTGTACTAGAAGAAATTACAAAGGTTCTTGGGGGGATTGTTGTTGGTTGTTTGGTTTGGGTTTTTTTTGGTTGGTTTGGTTTTTTTTACTAGCTAATATAGAAGGAAAGGAAAAAGAAAAAAATGCAAAGTCGATTCATGTTAAATGTAAGAAAAAGAAATCTGAGTTTGAAAGAAACAGTCTTCTGGATTAAAAAAGATGTGTTCATAGAAAATGTGTACATAGAAGCAGTATATTTGTATTTTATTAGATAAATGAACTATGAACTACTTCTTATGTAACATAGCAAAAATATCCATTATCTCCAGCAGTAAGATAAATTTCAGGGTCAGTTCTTGATAAAAGGTTTCTACTGCTCCACAGATAAGGGACAGGCAGTAACTGAGAATTGCAGTTCTTCCCTAAGATACAAATTCCTTTTCCACTTGTCAGTAGACAGAAAGACAAACTCAAAGCTTCATTAATATTAAACTACTATTATGTGTCTTTGCTTATAGTAGGAGAAAAGCAGATGGGTGCAGTTTATTCCAGATCTGGAGGTATCATTTTAATTTAGGTGAATGGAAATGGTGTACAGTGTATTCAGTAATGGATCCTGAGAGAAATGAATGCCTAAGTGTTGTCAGGGAAGGGAAGAAAGGGGGGGGTCAGATGCACAGTCGAGTTGGCTTTGACCACAAAACACTTATCTTCCAAATTTTTTTTCTCAGCATTCCTAAGCAAGATATTGACCTTGTCTAAACTTGAATGATTTTATTGAAGACACTGGGTTAAACTACCATAGACAAAAATCTGTTCCAACTTTTTTTTTCACCCTGTTAACTACTGCATTTTTTTTTTCCAACAATGAATCATAAAATCATGACACTGGTAATAATAGGCAAACAGTTACAAATGAGTTTTCATCAGGGAGCTATAGAGTAAGAATGCAAATATGCATCCTGAATGAACAAGCAAGGTTATAGCAAATAGGAGTAGGTAACTGGTGTCATCTTTGAATCTGACATTAGTGGGGAAAAAGAAGTGATATATCAGGTTTTACATATTTTTAAACAGCCATCTTCATCAGACATAGTTGTTTTATCTACACTCTCCTCTTCATCACCAGGTAAGGCTGTCCATTATCTCAAACCAATTTATAGTGAGACATATTTTCTACATGCACTCTAAATAGATCAGTCAAGCTAATGACAGTGCTCAGTAAATTTCTTCTGGCATCACAGTTGTATTTCATTCCATAATGATAACTCTTTCTTCTCTGAATGAATATGGTCTTTTGTAAGAAGGAAGACAGAATTAGTAAGCCTAAACTAGCAATACAGAGGGAGAGAGAAAGAATTTTGTTTATTTCTGTGATCCTCACTAGAGCCTTTCCACATTTTTTTGTAATTTCTGCCCAGAATAAGCCCAGTTCTAGAATGCTGGTTTACCACTGACAGATTTTTGCCACCTTTCCCCCTCATCAACGTGATAAACCTGGCTTTTAAAATCCTATTTTCAGAAGAATTTGCCTTCATGGTATTACTGTATATGGATCAAAGATAAGCCAGAAATTAATCAGGAACTGCTGGATCTTCTCATTAGAAATGACCTGATGCGCTCGAAGTGGAGAAGACCCTCTCATGTAGTAGGGATGTGGGTCATGGATAATAAAAATCAATTAACTCATTTGGCGTGGATTTAGAAATTTGAAAAGTATTAATAGAATAATATTAAGGTCTTTGAAATAGTCTTAGTCTTAAGCAATTTTCCTGTTTATGGTTGTGAACTAGTGTAGTATATACAGATATAAAAATATGGAAGCACACAATAAACTGAATTCCTTCTTTAAAATAAAAATAATAAAAATGTTTTAGTTACATTTAATGATTCAGAGACTACAGGAAACAAAATATTCTCCACAAATCTTTAACTTCTGTTATTCCATATTCCTTGCAATTTAATAACTTTAAAAAATGCAGAAGCCAAATAATACACAAAATAAGAGCTATCTAGCTTTAGCTGAAATGCTGTGTATGCTGATTGAATGTAATTTTTCCTCATATTTACACACCTTTTTTTTTTTATTACAGATAAAACAGGAAAAGTTATATCGGCATCATATTTTAACATGTGGCAAGGAGGTAGGGAAAGAGTGCAATAGAACTTTTGTTAATGTTTCAGCATTAAGAAAGGATGTATAAAATTTTCCTGCTTTTTCAAATGATTATAATTGTATTATTGATGGGGATCAGCTATAAACAAACAGCTGTTGTCCTCATAAAATGTTCTCTGGCCAGATCTGATGACAAATTTTACCTGAAAAGCTGATATTCTCCTGTTGGTTGGAATAGTTATTTGCCTTTAATTGTCTTGTTTTTTTGTTTGGGTTTTTTTTTTTCATTCTCAAATTGCCATTTTTTGTCTTTTTTTCACCATTATTTCAGTCTAGTAGGAATGGCATAACCGCATCCAGATACTTCACTCAACAAAAATCCTTTTCCTGACATACTTTGGGTTTTTTTAGTTGCAAAACCATCATAACAAGTTTCTAGTCTGACTCTTAACATCCTTCCATGTAGCTAGAAAGATAATCTACTTTAAGAATAGTTTTTGACACATTTTTCCAGACATTGAACAGTAACAGTTTCCTTACCTATGTGTTAGGAGAAACATAATTCTATGAGGCACTGGAAGCTGATTCTCTAACCACTTATTGCGTGACTAGAAATTATATTAGGACTAATCATGGGGCTATAATTTTATATATGGTATGTAGACTGTAATGTCTGTTACTTTTTTTTTTTTTGTATGGAAGACAAGTGTCTTGTGTATGCTTAGCAACTGCAAAACCAATAAATAGCTTAGTGCTGCAAATAGGCTGCCACTTAACAAAAGTGGGTGGAAAAAAAAAAGTGGAGTGTGTAGCTCAGCTCTTCAATTAGGATGGAAAGCTCACAGAGTAGCAATGACTTCTGGGATATTCCGTGCTTTACTTGCATGTATAATATTATGTGAGGTAAATATAAGAAACCATCTATGTACTTACCCTGAGTAAGGTAAGTATAGGCTTTTCTAGAATTTCAGAATTATTTTTGTTTAATTACCCATACTGACTGTGGGTCCATCCATGCTCTCCTAGCCTTCAGTGAGAGCTAGTAGCTTTCTGCACCTTCCAGGATTAGCCCCTCTGCCTGTAGACAGAAAAATTGCCTCATTAGATCTCATTTTGAATAGACATGGCCAAAAATTGAAAACAAGCTGAACGTAGGTGGAAGGTGATATGTCTGTAACAAATAATCACTTGTATAATTAATTCAACAGACCACTCGGGAGAGATGATGACTTTCATTAAAAATGCACCAGAAGGGTCCCTCTTTTTGATGGTGACTCATGATGATGGAAGCACCCGGTAAGCAAGTTATTCATTTCAGGATGAGGAATAGAGCAATGAATAGCTTGAAAGTCACTGTTGCATAATGGTGTAAAGGAATGATAAATTTCACTCTACAGTCAAGGTTGTCCTCTAATTTTCTGCCCAGAAGGTTTTCATTCTGTGGCCATTCGGTGCTTGCCATATTATGTATGTTGATACTTCTATAGATAGATAGTGTTTGTTTAAAAGCACCAGTTGTCCTCATAAAGGGTGCTGCTGTTACCTGTGCATCACAACCTATTAAAGTATCCACACCTCCAATTATAATGTATCTAGTTTGCATTCCTTCTTATATCTTAACCTGATTCTTCAAGTGCTTTAAAATCTTAGTTGTTTTGTTGTTGTTGTTGAATTAGTGATATGGTAATTATATAGGGAAAAATTTCATCAATTGGTTGATAAATTTTTGATGCCTTTGTCCTTATTTAGGAAGGGTAGAAACATCAAATAATATTTGAGATACATTTTTTTTCCTGCTATGCTGTTACAAACAGGCTGTATTAACATCAAGTACGTAGAGAGGAGGACCAAAAAAAAAAAAGTGTTTTTCTTTGTGAGTTTAATGGCATGCTACTAAGACAGCTCTCAGGATTTTTTAAACTTCTAATTTTTGCTTCTGCTGACTTACTAATGTAAAGCATGAATCATTTGTGTTCCTTTTCATCATTTTTCACATCCTGAATTTTTAACACTTTTTTCACTACATTTTCCTAGGTTAAAAGATGACGCCAAAAAATTAATAAAATTGCTGGGAAGTAAAGAAATACAGAATATGAAGTTCAGGTCAAGCTGGGCTTTTATAGGGGCCAAAGGCTTCAAGCTGCCAGACAATATCCAAAAAGAAAAGGTCAGGTTCATTTTATTTTCACTTTTTGTCTGTCTGTATATCAGTTAAAACTATCGGGTGAAGATTTTGTGTGTTAGCTATAACTGTAGACTCTTCATAGGCCTCAGGTGCACAAAGCAAGTTCTCTAATGTGTTCTCATTCTTTGCTGTGGGTCTGGGCCATGTACAGTACTGACTTGTACCACGCCATTGCTAAATCATCTGTAGACAAATTTATGAAGGGACTAGCGATTCTAGAGAGTCTCAGTTTTGACATGTCCAACCTGATATGCTGTACAGAGATGTACATTTTCTTCTGGAAGGACAAATTCCAATAACTTCCTAAAATAAAGGCAGTTTTTATATGAAAATTGGGGTGTCTCAAGTTGGCCGTGCAAATATAGCAATGCTTGCATCACAGAACTTTTCTGAATAACTTGCCATCAGGCTTCAGGAGGACTAGAGATAACATTTTAATATCAGATTTCTGTTTGCATCTGTGAATTTATTGTATTGGCTTTCTGTGAGCATAGTAGTGCTCATCCATATGACAGACAGAGATGAGAAAACCCAACACAGAGGTCAGTTCCCAAAAACATGTGAAACTTCCATAGGGTTTTGGGGTTTTTTTTTCCCAGAATATTGTTGCAATCTTCTTTGCATTACAGAGCTTCTGCAGGAAAAAAAAAAAGTATTCAGTTTAGTGTATATTATGACAGCCATCTGGGAAATAAATAAAACACTCTGTGTAAGAGAAACTGGTGGAATTTTCACCCATTATGTTGATCAGAATTGTGCAACATGATACTTAGCTTCGCAGTATTCCATTACCCCCTTCTGTTGTATGAGGTTTGATAAACTAGTCTGTAAATGGAGAACAAAATAGATTTATTTTTTTTTTTTTTTTAAACAGATAAACCACTCTGACAAGAAGAAAAACAGATACAATGGCTGGCCAGCTGAAATACAAATAGAAGGCTGTATCCCAAGAAACCTGATCTGAACACATGCATACCTCATTAATAATGTTGATTTTTATATTTTTATATACCTCTGACTCTAGTAAATTGCTTCCAGAACCCTGTAAGTATCTGAACACTAACTGTAAAATAAGTCATATATATAGTTTTTAACTTTTTCTTTTTTTTTTTTTTTTCCTCTCCAAGGTTTTATCATAATCTTAAAACAAATAGGTATTTTGATTACAAGTGGAAATAAAATATTCTGGTTTGAAATTAAAATGTTCAGGAAGTCAGTCAAAAAATACCATGATTTTTGACAGTGAGTATACATTGTCATTAGTAATTTAGGATTTTGGGTTTGTTTGGTTTTAATATATGTATTCTTTTGGTTCTATTTAAAGACTAATATGTAAATAGATCTTAGTCTAAATTGTAACATAAAATCACTAACAATAAAGAATTTTATTTTTTATGTTAGTGTAGTAATTTCACTTCTCTTCAGAAAAAAGTATGGAAATAGCAGTTACGTTTGTTGAGCTCATGTTGGACTCACACCTATTTTCTTCCCTGTCTCTTTTCCCCGTGTCTTTCTTGGAAGCACAAAACATTTGAAAACTGCAAAGCTTAACACTGCTGATAAATATCTGGTGATGAGGATAGACATGGAGCCTGGGGAGCCTGGGTAAAGATCCGGTGTTTTGTGTTCTCATGGCACCGAGGAGGAGTGTGGAATGCAGTGAAGGCTGCTTATCCCATTTTCATGCATATCACAGCAGTTGCCTGCTTCTTGCAGAAGTTACCGGGGAAGTAATAAATGTTTTGTGCCACTGCTAAATGCTTCCCACCAGGAGTAATGGCTTGACCACAGTCCCAGCCCTACACTTTACTCAATAGCAGTGAAGATGATATTAATATTATCCCTATTTCAGACCTAATTTGTGAGATGAGTATTTGACACCAAGTTGTAGGGACAGATCAGCAGGTTTGTTCTGCTCCTCCTCCCCCGAAGGGATGCCCCGTGGTAAGATTTGCAGCCTTTGCAACGCTGAATGGTTTTCCCCAGGAGATTCCAGTTGTGATTACAACTGTGTGTTTTGGAGCTATATAGTGATTCTGCAGCTTAGTGCATTTATCACTGGCAATCTTAAAGAATCTGTATATGTTGCAAGTAAATTAAACTGTAGTGTTTGTGCATCTGACTGCATCTTGTGAATGCAACTGGACCTCCAGCAGACAGACTGTTCATGCATCTAGTGTCAGACCCATAGCCACACATTTAAATCAGCATATCTGTTAAGAGATAAGTCCAGACATCCCTAGCCCCCCTAATCTCTGAGGACCAGCTAGAACACAAGGGGATTCATCTCTTACCAAATTTATCTATCACTGTATGCAACAGCTGGTATCAGGGATGCTGACAACATGCAATAGCAATGCTAACATGCAAAAATCGGGTTGCTTGAATTATCTTACCAAATTTAAGCTGCAAATCTACATGGGTTTTTTAGTTATTTTTCCTTCCTGTAAGTTTAACTTAAAAATATGTAGTGACTTCATGCAACTTTCAGTGTTATTCATGATAACTGTAAAATCAAACATATGATTATAAGGAAACTGTAGAAGCTATTTATTCAGTTTCCCTTTTTCTGAAGCACATCAAGTATGTCTGAACCTTTCTTAGGTGGTGTTTGTTTTGTTTGTTATTCAGAAGCCTCACATATTTCGGATTCCATAGCTTAAGTTACTTCCTGTAGCATTTCACTGTTATTCTGGTTATTACCCAAACTAAAAAGGGCCAAGCCAATTACATGATAAATAGCATATCATCATTCTTTTTATGCCAGTCTATTATGTGTCCAAAGACAAACTCAACTCTCTCATCCCTAGACTAATATTTTAGTCTTTTAAAATATTTTAATCCTTCTTTACATCTTTCTCAACATGAAAATGTTTGTTTAGCAGTAACTTTCTTAATGTGCTGTGCTTCAAATGGGTCACAGCACTCTGTGCAGCTACTTGGGAGTGTCCTGCACTCTAGACTTTGGGCAGGAGAAAATCAGAAGTGTTGACCTGGGAGGGTGGCTGCCAACAGCCAGACTCAGTCTGCTCTTGCTCTCCATGTTGCCTGGTTGAATTCCTCTCGGCAGTGCTTCCAGTCTCAACCCTTGTTGCAGCTGCAAGTACCTACTTCTAGGACCTGCTGTGTTCCCAACACCTTTCTAGTATCTTGTCCCCCCCCAGTCCCTAGAGGTAATTTCCTGCTACCATTTTGCAAACTGCTTCCAGGGACCCTGTCAAAGAAAGCAGTTAGTTTGACTCAATTTGACATTAGCAGTCTCACACTTACCTTGCTACTAAGGTGATTACAAATTGAGTATCGAAATAGCTGTTTCAGCATTTTCCACATATGGGTCATTCTTATTTAGTTCTTTTTGCTTGTTCATTCACAAAACAACATACAAGTTGTGTAGGTCAGGAGCCTCATTTTACACATCTAACAGTAAATGCATGTTAACTGCTGTAACATGCTGAAGTTGGCCTCGTTCCTGAAACCTAGGGATTTGGATGGAAGACCCAATGTTTGCTAGCAGTTGCAGGCTACTTCGCAGCTAGAAAAACTTCTCTGCATCTGCTGCTCTTCTTTACACATGTGTTTTTGCAAGAGAAGGGAGCTGTCATAGGCTTCTGTGTGAGCCTGTGGTGGGACACAGTTTCTGTGAAGATACTTTAGTGCTTATTCCTTGGAGGTTTGAAGCAGTGGCTTCCAGGTGCCTCATATGTGCTTCCCACAGATGTTATAGTATGGCAGTGAAATCAAACAGCTCATGTGCTTTGGATAAAGTGACCTAACAATTGTATGTTAGCATTCCTGTCATCCAGATCAATTCCAAGACATATGGCTTGTGTATGTTCATTTTCTTAAGTGTACAGCTCCATGTCACCAATAACTTATTCAGGTAGTGTTTATGTTACTGGCAGAACATTTATTCCTTTACATTGTAATCACCCTTTGTTACATGCCTGAATTAAAAA
>JANIJG010009828.1:16322-34332 GCA_024611175.1 Megaceryle torquata
AAAATATATATATATAATTACAGTAATTATATATATTATATATATTATATATAACTATAATTATAGTTGCCAGCCCTCAGAGCTCTGAGACAGTCCTCAAACTCTGTGCATTCTGACAGTCATCGCCTTCTACTCCAGGCCACAATTAATCTTACATCAATTACAGTGAAATTTTACATCAGTTTCTTTTTAGCAGTTACCATGAAGTGTGCCAGTACTTCAAATACTCCACTCTCTGCACATGCTCCATTCTTTACATTCTTTAGATTTGCTCTGTTCCTCACACCCTGTGCAACCATTCTGTTCTTCACAAATGGTTGGCAGTAAAAGGTGCACACCCATAATTTGAATCAAAGATCAAACCACCCTCGAATCTTTCACAGCACAAGTCCCTGCAAAATGTTCTTTAACTCCATCATACTTTCATTTTTTCAGAGATGCAGTTGAGCCATGTAGACAAGATTTTTAATAATCTGCAGTACTCATAGTTATCAGCAGCTTTGTTTTAATTTGCTCATGCCACAGTGTTTAAATATGATTGGAAGATGTCTTGATTTGAGCTAGAACAGAACTAATTCTGTTCAGTGATTTCAGCTCAGTCTCTCCTAAGTGACTGCACTTTCTGAAGCTAATGGAAAACAGTGTCTGCTTCTAGCAGTGATAATGCTCAATGTTTACAGTTACTACCAAGGACTGGTGTGCAGAAAGGTTTTGCTTATACATGTTCCTGTGCAGACCAAGGCCACTGCTGGACCTTGTGGACCATGTTGGGGGTGCAGAAAGTAAAAGACTGCAACTGCAAGGAGGGGCAGCCAGGATGGGTGACTCTAAACTGACCAGTGAGGTATTCCATCCCATATACATCATATTCGGTGTAAAGCTGAGGGATCATGAGAATCAACCTCTTTTCTTCAATGGCTGGTGTCTGAGGAAGACTCTGTCAAGGAGGACTCTGTCCATTCTGCCTTTGATCCCAATCTGTGTGTTCTTGAATCCAGATCCTGAATCCAGTTCCTGCCTGCTGCTGAGTCCAGTCTGGGGCTTCCCCAGTGTCTGCCCACAGTATCAATGGTGACAGTGACATAATTGCCATCGGGGGGTTGAGTTCCATATTGGGTTTGCATATGTTTGTGTCTATTTCATTTTATTATTATTCTTTCATTAAAGCTGATTTAGTTATCTTTTTCAATCCATAAATCTGTCTTCCTTATTCTCTTTCTCTTCCCCATTTAGAAAGGGAGAGGAGTTAACAGAGAGCATCTATCATTTGTCTAGTGGATGACCGTGCCCTAAAACTTGAAAGCAGAGGAGCCTCAAATACTTTGATAACTTTCTGATCTCAAGAAATCATGGTAAAGTGGTTATTTGCAAAAAAAAAAAAAAAAAAAAAAAGCTGTCAGTTTTTCAATCACTTTTCAGATTAGAAGCAATTTTACAGAGAATTGGTTTGAAAGCGAGATTTTGAAACAATTTTAAATGAACTGCTTTCTCAGGAGGAGTGAAAAGCTTTTTCATGGAACTGTAATTCTGAATAAAACAATCTGAGGAAATGTTAAATAGCTTTGTCTTTAAAAATAATCAAAATATCATTCAACTGAACATCTAATTTTCTTTGGGTTCAAGGCCATAGGCTGTAGATCCCTAATGCAATCTCTTTCCTTACCTTCTCTGTCATGTTTAGAGTGATCACAGGCAAACTCCAGTGGTAGAGGTCAGTGCAGTAGATGCCAGGTGACACTGCCAGCCACAAGCAGCAGGTAAAAAGCAATTTGCTGTGCTCTTCTGGGCTAGATAGGTGCTGTGGTCTTCATCATTCCTTGTGAAATGCTTCTGGGTGATTAGCACAACATGCAGGATCACCACCACCAAATAAGGTTAAAACCTGCAGAGGAATTAATCTTTTTCTAACCCTAGTAGGCAAATCCAATGGGAAAATATGAGCTTTAGGCACAAGCATTAATCAGAGCTTGGGTTAGTGTATTTAAAAGTAAAATAGCACAGCAGGTGACAATAGTGTCTTTCCAGATCCTTTATGTATCTGGTTGTACCTGACCTCTCTGCAGATACCTATCCTGGACAGACACTGGAAGGCACAGACATGGGTGGAGGTCACCTTGCCTTGTGCTAGTTGCTGGGAAGGAGGTCAGCAAACATTCCTGACGTTCCTTTCCTGCACTTTGCCAGTGATAGACTCCCATTTCAAATATCCCACCAACACCAGACTGCTGGTCAACATTCCTGACAAGAAGGTCTCCCATAGCCCCTGACCTTTAGGTAGATGTTTTAAATAAAAGCAATTAAAAAAAGTAACTCATTCCCATTTTTCCCCCCAGTACAAATGTGGCAACAAATCCCATAAAGAATGAAGTACCTGGACACAGGCCCTTTTTTATCTCTCCATTTAGGAGAATGAGAAGCATTTCAGGGTCTTGTCTCTTAAAAATCCCTGAATACCTGGCAGTCAAATTTGATGGCAACACTAGGAAGCAAAGATCAAATAATAGCTAACTTTTTCAGTTTCTCAATGTTAACTATTTATTTAGGATCTTTGTGTAATGTTGCCTATCTCAAAGTGGAAGGCTTCCACTATGGTTAAAAGAAAAATATAAGGAAGGAAAAGTTATTCAGTGAAAGATGCCATTTTGCAGGCAGGCTGTGCTTAACACAGAACTCATTGGAAGAGCAAAGAAAAGATGATGGTTTTACTTACACATAATGCCAGACGAGAAGCAATGTATGAGCGTCATATCTCTGATCTCTTCTTAGCTGCAAATGAAATGCTGAATGATGACTAGAATTCAGGGGATTAAGATGGGTGGTTTTAATAATGTTTGAGCAACAGTAATTCCTCATTTCCTGGGAGTATGAAGTTTTTATTGTTTTTATTTCCCTTCTCTGTTGACTTTTTTGTGGTTTTGGGTTGGTTTTTAGGTATTTTTTAATTTGCATGGGAGATTTTCAGTAGCATAGGAAATGTAGATTTTATCCCTTCAAATAGAAACTTTACACTAGCAGCTCTAACATGATTTTTTCCCTCTTCCAAAAATGAGAGCATAGAGATAGATGCTTTATCCTGTCCTAGTCTCCATCGCAGGTCTCATTCAAAAGAAAATAATAATAATAATTTAATAGTTATGTTTCATCCAAAAGCAATATGCATTTCAACCTTGTACTCTGCATATAATTCTTATGTAGTTATGCTTTATATGGCTGCTTTCTATCTCCTGGGCATTCCCTACCAGAGTTCTTGGCAATAAGACTTCTACTTTCTCCACCAGGGCTAGAAGGTCTGTGACAACTCAAACTGGGAAAAGATGATGTAAGACTTTGCAAAAGATTATTAGTGCTTTGAAGCCACACCTGACTATGAAGTCCAGTTTTCTTTCCATCCTGGTTCACTGAATATCATTGTGCTACCTGATCAGATTTTATTTCCTGCAGGGACTGGAAGTGGAAGAATTAGACCTTGACTATCATTGGATTTTTCTACCAGAACAGGAGCACCAGTTTCTGATTTTCCTTCTGATAACGTACAGGATAGAACTGGAGCCCAGTAGCAAAGCTGTGCTTTCTGTGAGACTTAAAGTCCATCACAGTGATCCACATCTCTGGATGTTTAGTTAGTTAACGAAGTCTCTGTTTGCCATTCAACAGCTAAGCAAGCATTCCTTGCAGCAGAAGAACTGGAGCTCAACAGTTCCCAAATCTGCAGGTTTTTTGAAAGCTAATTGCTGAAAATTGCCTTTGTAAAAAAAAATGGAAGACGAAGACAATTCCTCCTCTTATCCTCACTTCTTTCACATTTATGAGGGAGATTTCTGTGTAATGTGAGGTATTCCTGCCTGCTGCAGGCACAAGGTGGCTTGAATGGATTTGGTCCTTTCACAAGAAACCTTCAGCCCTAAGGGTAAGTCCTTTCTACAGTAAATTATTGTCACCTCTGCTGGGGCTTTAGTAATTTCATTGGGAAGGAAATCTAGAAACACAATCAATATTTTTCAAGTAAAAGGAAGGGAACATGTAAGAAAAAGGATTCTACAATTCACATATTAGTTTCCACTTAGAAACTTTTCAAGCCATTAGGTGGAGATATAAAAGCATATTTAACAAAGATAAACCACTGCAATACATTTAGTTTCAGCTCTAAGATAGCTGATTTGGGTAGGTCACAGAAACTATCTATGGCAACATGGAGCTTGGCAGGCTAATGTAGGCAAGAAATGGTGAACCTAATGTTGTTCCTGCTCAACTGCTGCCAAATCTGGTTTCACATCAGCACCTGACCTATCTCATCTGCTAGTGGCTTTCTGGAGTTGCAGGACAGCAAAGCTCCTGGCAGTAGCACTTACCACAGCACCATGTAATTAACTCTGCAGTGCACTGAAGAATTTGAGCCTCAGCCAGTCCTGAAGAAGCATGATTCCTGAGAACACAAAAAATAACAGGCTTTTCCTTCTTTTATTTTACTAGTTCTTGGTAAGCATTGTCCTAGCAGTAAATAATCTCTTCTAGTTTGAATTTATTCTCTGATCATAATTTTAGTCCTTTCCTCAAGCTTTCTTTTTATGTCTATAATTATGCTTTGTCATTTTAAAAAGAAAGAAAAATTGGAAATATACCAGCCCTAGTATTACTACATCTGAAAAAGCATTTAAACACTGAGAAGCACCACTGCCCCAGCTGGTACAAATGTTAGCCCTGATTATCATCTGCTCCAGAACACAGTATAATGATAGAAAAGGTAAGATTTACCTCGATTATCTGACATCTCAATTGTGCTATTTACTAAAGACTATGGCATTTTATTTTATGTCTTCATCTTTCCTGATTTTTTCCTACAGCTCTTCACAGGTTTCACTGTGCTCTGATTAACACAGTAATTACATTTTTCCACGTTACTCACAAAGAATCCATGTTTTCACAAAAAGTTCTGAGAATCCCACCATTTATAACCACTACCACCACCAGTGTACCCTCTGCTGAATGTGTCTGGCTCTGTAGCAGAGGTGGTGAACAGAAACAACTTCTCCAGCCAGCTCACTAATGGTCAGGTAAAAAAACCCAACAAAAAAAACCAAACAAAAAATAGTGACCTGATTTCATACACTTTCCACTAGCAGCCAATAAATCCTGTTTGAGAGACAGGAGACCCAATACTTAATGTATTTACAGGTGCATTTATTCAGACTGGCTAGGGAAAAAAAAAAAAAAAAAAAGAGAAAAATAACCTTTCATTCACTTTGCTGCTGTAGCTGTTATGTTCAAAGCAGAATGAAAGCAACCCCCTTCTGCAGAAAGAATGAAAAATAAATGTTTGCCTCCCCTTTGGAGGCTACTGCTGTGTGACCCCTCATGAGTCTCTCTTTTGTAACTGAAGGCAGTATCTGTAAGTGCTCTGCAGTTGCCCTATATTAAAGATCATGGAATCTAACATTTACTGTGGCAAGCGCAGAGCTTTCTCCTGACACAAACCATTTTCTGATTAGGCTTTTAATCCCCTTCACTTCACTTAAAACTCACAGTGCTCTTTGCTATCATATATGTGCATGTGCAAGTACTTTGTAGTTAGATGTGGTTTATGAACTGGTAGCTCAGTCTGACAGGGTTGGGGGGCAAAGGCTACCCACAGGCTGGAACAGCTAAGAACCTGTCACGTGCCGGTCATGGACCAGAGTGAGGTTTTGATCATATTCTCAGGAACAGAATTAAGACTCAACACGGAGTCAAGCACCAAGTGACTTTCTTTATTTGCCCAACAAAAAAGTTCTCAAAGCAAAGAGAGAAAGAGAGAAAGGAAAGGAAGGAAGAAAAGGGTCAGTTGCAATAGCTACCACAGATCTGTGGCGTCCCATCAGTCCAATTTGTTTCCAAGTGCAGTGGGAGAATGTTCTGTCCAATGTTGGTTGTTCCTGCTCTTTTATCGGGTTGTCCTGTTGAATATCCATCTTTAACTGTTGTGTTTAACTGCACCCACCACCTGGCAGTGGCAAGCATGGCCAATACCATCTCTGAGGGGTCTTCAGTGGTATTCAGGGGTCTCCAGACCCCTTGGTCTTCCAAGCACATGCATAGGGATGAGGTTGCAGTTTTCAAAGGCAGTTCTGTATTCGAGCTCATAAGGAAACAGGAACTTCTAACTTGTGATCCAGTCATTGGACAGTTTGGGGTTTGAAGTCTGCCCACACTGGTGCGGCAGTGTTGAGACATACAGCACACAGTCTCTGTCACCACCTGTGACAGAACCCCACTTAGATTTTCTTGTCCCTGGGATGGCAGATACTGCCCCAGTTCCCCTCCAGCTCACTCAGGCCCTGTCTGTCTCCCTCAGCATGGACCAATGGGGCAAGTCTGTGGGGCAAAATACTCCCTGCCAAGACTCCCATGGCCTTTCCATTCACAGATGCTGGGAGAGGAAGAGGTTGCTTAGGACAACCTTTGTTTGCTCTCAGGGACTGTACACCTGAGGGTGACTGAGGTGCATTAGGTACACTTAAGGAGCACTTCTGCTGGCTTGCTCTCATCCAAAAGCTATCCATTTTGGATATGCTGGGTTGCCCCTGTGACATGAGGCAAAATGGGACACAATTTTGAGATTTGATTTAAAAACAAGTCAAAGGTCATGGAGCTTGAGCAAAATGATGCCTCTGCATGCCTCAGTACTGCAGGAGACTTGGGTTGGAAAGCTGATAAAATGAAGTCTTAATGAAGTCACTAGGGAAAATAATACAGGAAGAGCTTTTAGGATCCAGCTTTAACCCAACAACCATCTCCAGTCTGTGCAACTGCTGGCAAAGACAAACTCCCTGCTGTTCTGAGGGCTCTCAGGTTATCAATGAGTTCACTGCAGGGCCAGGTGTTTTCCTTTCATTTAAAGCCCAAAGTAACTCATGCTTTCTGATATTAAAAAGAAAATTAATTTCATATTGGTAAAACCAGGAGCTTAATTGCTGCTTTTGGTAACTAGTTTCTTTATGTGCAGGACTACCATCACAGTACACAGTGCTGGCTGAGGAGAAGCTGTCAAACAGCTGTTATAACCCAGTACAATTTTTGTAATTCTGCAGTAGAGCATCACTTGCATCAGCACTTACTCTCAGGGACACTCAAGGATGTCATAAAGGAGAAGATCAGGTTATTCAATGCGCAGTGCAAAGAGGTGATGCCTCAGATGTGTGGAAGCAGCAGATGCCTCCAGGTGGGGCAGAAAAAGATTAAACTGCAGGGCCTTTTCTGAGGGCCCCTTCTTTGGGCACTGCACACATTTGATCCAAAATTAGTGCTACTCTATTGATCTGTCAAGTATGTTAAAAGCCTTGCCATCATAGGAGAAGAAAGGATCTCTTGCAGGGTTTATAGCTAGGCTGAATGAGGAGTTCCTCTTGAGTGGTTGTTGTTAGTTACTCTTTGAGGTAGCTTTTTATATCAAGTACACAAGTTATACTGTTCTCTAGTTATCACAAGAGGATTGCACAGGCTCAGCCAGGTATGCATGGTGGTATCAGCTGAAAAGTCCTGTATGTTTAAAACTTCTGCAGAAATAAACAAGTGATGATTTTTAGAGACATGTAGTGTCTAGACCTCAAAATTTACTGTGATTCCACACATTCCTGTTCACTTTACTGACTACAGCACTGACCTGAGGGCGCTGTAAGTGCTCTGCATATACCCAGCAACTGCTTTAGAGTGATCTCTTCTGCTTTACTGACAGTCACACCACTGACAGCTCATATGAACAAACTGTGAGAGTTTTTCCATCACTCTTCTCTACAGTCCTGGGGTCCTGTTTCATGTCATTTCACAGAAATGGGCCAAGAGCATAGAAAGTTCATGTCCCGATGGGTTTCCCTGTCACAAAACTTGTGTTCATGTGCAGGTCCAACTGGTGCTTCTGAGAACACATTCCAGAGGAGAGGCTGAGGACTGGTGCGGCTTTGATGTAGGATAACCTGAGAAACTGCAGTTTCTCAAACACCTGAGGTACTTTAACAAAGAAGTGAAAGAAAATTTCCCTGCTGCTGCCCACAGGCCTCCCCTTCTGGATCAATGTGTAACATTCACCTGAGATGGGAGCCCAGCCCAGCACCACGCTGTGTGCCACAGTCCTCCCCTCCCTTGCCTGACAACTCCACGGATGAAAAAGATTTGATTTTGTTGTTGTACTCATCACACTTCCATAGCACTGTACTAAAAAAATGAGAGCTCAAGGGTTTTCTGCAATATAGTTGCCCACATTTTTTCTTCCCAGGGATTTCTCACAGATGAATTTGCATTTAGAGATTTATGAGGTAAGGTATTGTTTCACATATATATAACTTATCCACAAAACATCAGTGAAACATATATACATCAGTCAAAGATCACATCTTTCCTTATAAAAACGCTGATTCTTTAGTGCTTGAACATTTGCAAGACACAATTGATGCAATTCAGACATGAAACTGAACTTGTCCCTGTTTATTCCCAGGACGTGGTAGAAATACAAATGTGGTGATAAATTCTGTAGCACTGTCTTGTAGCAATGGTGCAATGGGAGCTTTCAGGGGCAACCTTTGGGCAGCAGAGCTGATGCTGGGGGATGAAACATGGAGCTGAGGTGCCCTGTGCTGATGCTTACATGATGGGTACAGGTGCAAGGGTAAAGGATCAGTCTGTGCCTAATATTTGCATAGTCCTTGAAACCATTTCTGGCAGTAGGACTCTGCTCAATGCACTGTTCTTTAAATCTTTTTGCATTTAGGTATTGCCTAACATTGTTCTGCCAGATACTCTGCTTCTGTTTAGTTTCCTGTCAAAAGTGCTAATTTACATGAACAGAAGAGCTCACGACAGTATTTTTTAATGTAACACAGTTAAAGGAACAGAAGCAGAGTAAGAACATTCAAAGCTAGTTCCACCTAAACAGTTCATGGGCAAACGTATACATTGCATATAGTATTTTAGGCTTCAGGCTCTCCCTTCCCCTTTCCCAAATTGTAACACTAAAGCACTAAGCAGCTCTGAGGAACCACCTTTATTTGCCTTATCTGTAATAGATAATACTCCTTTATTCCTTTCTCATCGTCAGAAGTTCATAAAGTAGAAAAAAGTTTAGGGAAAAATATTTCCCATTATAAATATCTAGATGTCAGGATCTGTTCTGTCCAGGCAACTGTTTAGATACCACCATCATAATGAACATCAACAGATTTCAATGTCCTTTGAACGAATAGGTTAAATACTCTAGATAACTTAGTTTCAATTCTTAGCCACACTGCCTTATATAAACTGAAGAAATTGTTCCTCTCTTTGAAGGAATTTACATAACCAAAAATATGCTTCCATATGCTTGATATTATTTCCAAAGATTTTGAACTTAGATCATCTGGTCACTGCTCACGTCGCTCCATGGGGAATGATGGAGTTTTCTAGCATAGGCTGACACTTTCTTGTAACAGGAATGCACGGAACAGTAAACCTCAAAAAGATATTCTTCTCCCTTGACAGCACATTTCTGTGCTGTGCTAATGTTGCCCTTGCTGTGAATGTACAGCCAACTCATCTGCAATTACCAGAATTAATGCTCTTGCAACAACAGAGCTACAGGCGGCTACGCAGTTTTACAGGAGCTACCAAGGGAGTTTGTGGAATAAAAGTGCTCACTGAATCTGTGCCCCAGCCAACTTCTCTTTTTCAGATAGATGTGCCATTACTATTTGTTCCACCCTGCTTCTGTGGGGCTGGAGCTCAAGAGACAGTGGGAGAGCATTGAAACAAGCGCCCTTCCTTTGTCAATTCCCAAGTCAAATAATATTTAAGCAGTTTAAGGGTTTGGTTCTACTTTTCATCTTGCACCAGTTTAGATATTTTTCTCCATTTTTTCTTTTTTCCCCTTATTTATTGGCAGCTTCTATTTGTTGGGGACAGGATGTTTCATTGGGTGTGTTCTTTCACAAGTGCTTGTTCTTTTTCCTAGTAGTTTGTAGAATGTGTTTCTTTACTGCTGGCTACTTAACAGGACTTTCAGTTATTTATTTAAGCAAGGGTTGCTTTTGTAGGGATTCTTCCACTGGTTTACTTTTTTGGCAGTGTTTTTATTAACAGTTGTCTGAGGATATTAATTTATTTGGGTTTTTTTGAAGGTCATTGTCCACTCAGCAAGGACAGATGCAAAATCCTGCTCCTGGGACAGAATAAACTCATGAAGCACCATGAACCACAGGCTGACTGGTTAGGGAGCACCTCTGCTGGAGAGGACCGTGGAAGTCATGGTGGACATTAGGCTAAACATGAACCAGCAGTGTGTCCTGGCAGCAACAAATGTTATCTGCAGGCTGTGCAGTGTGGACAGGAGCAGGTGGGAGATGCAGGGATTTGACTGTCCCCCTCTGCTCAGCACTTATTAGACCTCATCTGGATACAACCTCCTGTTTAGAGGCCCCAGTATGGGAAAGACATGGACAGAATGGCAAGTTTGAGGGAAGTCAGGGAAAGAGCAGTGGCCCTGGGGCTTGTTCAGCTTGAAGAAGGTGTGACTGTATGGGTGGGCTTGCATCAGCCCCCCCAGCACCTACATCTGAGAGGATGCTGCTGTGGTCTTTGCAGAGATGCACGGTGGGGGAATGGGAGACAAAGGGCATAAACTAAAACAGAGGGGTTATATATAGTGGGATATAAAGAAAAAACCCAAATCACTCTGAGGCTTTTTAATCATTTGAATGAATTTCACAGTGATGCTTTGGAATTTCCATCCCTGGGGGGTTTCAAGACTCTATAGGATTAAGCCCAAGACAACATGGTCTGAACCACTTTGCATACTAAGTATTCATTAGACAATAGCTGTCAGTTCCTTCCTACCTGAATAATTCTATGATTAAGGATTTTGCTTAATAGTTTATGTCACATAATGATCTTGCCAACTAGTGCATTTACATTACATTTTGATATTCCTTTTTTAAAGTATAATTTGAATTTGCTTTGACAAGTGCTTGGTCTTTCGTCTTTTACATCACGTCCCATTTTTCTGTTCATTAAAATTATTTCAAAACATACTCTGTTTCTAATATTTAAATGAAATTCTGCTTAATCTATTTTTAAGCATCCTTTATTGTGTTGCCTTAATCTGCAGAACTGTACTTCCAGTGAAACATGCTGTTATAAATCATTACATAGACATGAAAACTGTGCAATGCATTGCACTAAAATGTTCCCCCTACTTGAAAGATTTTAGTTTATTGATTCAGAATACAATAAGAGAACCAAAGCCTTAACATTTGGAGAAAGAACTCTGATTTCTTCCTTCACATCAATACGATACTGCTCAGAGCAACTCTTTTTCTTTGAACATAATCCTGTGATTTAAAAAAAAAAAACATAACCGAATCAATCACATAAAAAAGCCACTGCTAAAAATTAATAAGATAATTGATAGTATGACTTAGAAGCCCCTTCCCACTCAGATAGGTCTCCTATACATTTGAGTGCAAAAAGAGGGATGGTGGAGGAGCTTCCAGCTACCATCCCCTTGCCATGGCCCACACCTAGTTGTGGTTCTGCCTGGGTAATGCTGCCTCTGTGTCACTCCCTGCCTAAACAAGCCCTCTGAGTCACTGCTAGAAGAGGAAGTAGGAAGAAGGACTGCCTCTAATGAACACTATGACTACTGTTCAGTCAGACCAATAAAGTAGAGGAAAGGCAGTTTTAAACCCACCAAAACAGCCAGGAATTGAGAATAGCCGATTGAGGCAGCAGTCAAAACCAGAGGGAGTGAGAAACAAGGGCTGATCATGCATTAGACTTGCAAAGCCCTGACTGAACAAAGCAAGCTGGTTTTGCTTAACAGCTTAAAGACTATAAAAACATTAAAAAATGAGGGCAGGAGTGTAAAGGCAACAGAAAAGGGAGCATCCTGACCCAGTAACATCAAGAAAACAGTGCAAGGACCTGAGAAAATGCTTGAGACCTCAACTGCCCTGAAGCAGTGCATAACACTGATAAATCACACTGTGTGTCACTTTGCTTTCTTGTTACCCATGTTTAGCAACCTCAGACATACGTTGCAGCCTTCAACAGCAAAGGCACAGCCTGGGTGGGCTGTGACCCCGCTTGCCACACTGGTTAGGCTGGAAAGTCTCACTGTGAGGTGGAAAAAATACTGTAGAGGGGGTCCTCATCCACTTGCTTTTTGCATGAAGGGATGAGGAGGTTGAATGGGTCCCCTGGGTGGTGTGGGGCCAACATCCCTGGCAAGCAGCCTTGGTGGGAGCAGCATCAGCTTGGCTCACTCCACTCATCCTGACTGGTTTTGCCCCACATCTGAGTAAGCTGACTCAGTGAGATGACTTTTGAGGGGAGAAAAGGGAGGTTATTGCTCATGAGTGGTATTTCCAAGTTGCTCTGCTATTTGCCCCTGCCATTCCTGTACTGGCATCTCAGTACAGTCAAGTGAGGAGGCAGGCAGCTGTGCTCGTACAGAGTTTCATTTCTGTTCTCCACTACACAACAGGAGGAAACGAAAGTTAAAAAAAACCCTGACCAAAAAAAAAAAACAAACAACCTCATTCTGTTAGTATCTCCAGAGCTATCTTGAAGCAAGCTCCTTTTTCATGTCAGGATTGGTTTCGTTTCCCCCGATCTTGTCAGAGTGTGTGGGTGGAGCCTGTAAACATAAAAGTGACAGAAGAAACTGAAAAAACCTACTGCTTCTCCTTGCTGCAGGACACTACACAGGTAAGATTTTCTCTTTTCCTTCTAAAAATAATCATGCAGTTTTTGACTATTATCTTCATTCCTTTTTATAGTTGCATGTGAGAAGGCTGCATAAGAGTCTAAAGTAAGTATGGTCAAACAAAGTTGTCGGGAGTAGGACACTGGGATGGGGAAGAAGACAATACATTATTATTATTATTACTCTTTCCTTTAAAGAGAGACAATTGACAGCTGGCATTTAAATTAGAACATTTTTTTTAAGTATGCACTGGGGTGGCAGCATTCAGCCATGCAGTCTAGCTGGCAGTATTCATGTATAGTATCATAAGCTCTGCTTTGCTCAATTTTTTTTCTGAAAAGATAACTAGATTTAATATATGTACAACCCAGAGACTGTGTAGTTTACCCAAATATCTTGAAGTCACAGGGTATGTCAGTTAGAAGTCCATGTACTTCTCTGGCTGGACACAGAGTAAATAAATGCAAGAGCTGTGTGGGGTTTAGCACTGCTGCTTTGCATTTTGGCTTAGACAGTGGATTTTATTATTACCCCTTGAGATGCAAAACCAGGATCTTTAGAGAAAAATGAGGCTCTTCAGGACCACCAGCAGGTTGGTGCTTCATGCACATGTGGTTTTGTAGTGAAGTGCTTTATGTTGTGCTGTGGGAGGTTTCTGACACAGGCAAATGCCTAAAGATAAGGTTCAAGGAAACCAATATAGTTCAAATAACAGAGGCAGGGGCAGCTCTGTTGAGGGTGGTGCTAGACTTTCAGCATCAGCACATCATCCAGGTGTCACATTTCCCATGTGGATTCTGGCCAGTTTCAGAAAGACACTTAAAAATTACAGTGCTTTTTTTTTTTTTCCCCTCTCTGTCAATGGTTAGGGCTATGCTGGCCACTTGCCAAGCAGATGCTTTCTATTAACTTCTGTCCCTTCCCAAGGAGGAAGAGAAAGGGACTAAGGAAAAAAAACTTACAGATTGGAAAAATGTAACAGCTTTAATGAAACAATAACAGTAAAATGAAATATATAGAACTATATACAAAAGAAATATCAAACCAAACAACCCATCCACCTACACCATCCCGATGGCAATTACATCACCATCACCATGGATGCTGTGGGCAGGCACTGGAGAAGTCCCAGACTGGATGCAGCAGCAGATGAGAACCTGAATAGGAGCTAATAAAAATAAATAAAATAAGCTAAATAAAAACTGAACAAGAAAATAAAAAGTATCCTAGTTCTTCCTTCTTTAACATCATGTCAAACAAAGCCTGCTTTTTGAAGAGGTTTTTAAGTATAGAGGGGGAACACTGAGATACTGAGCTTCCAAAGTTTAAGACTTTGCCTCTGACAAGTGTTTCTACTGCAAGAGAGGCGAGCTGGCTGCATAGCAGACTATGGCTTAATGTGTCCTACTCTCATTTCCAGTGGCCCATCCATGTAGAACCTACTTGTGCAGCCACACAGCCCTGTACTCCTGCACCCAGGTGACTGAAAAGCATTCTCACACTCTCTTTCAAAACACCCTTCAGCAAAATATTTCACTGCAGAAAGCTGGATTTTTGCAAAAAGTGGTGCAACATTTTCTCCCCCACCCCCAAATACTCTTCTTTACTCTGTGACAAATTCTTTTTTTTTGAAAAGACAAAGAAAGAATAAGAGAGGTACAGAGAAACATTTCAAGTCTAACCACAGGAGAGCAATTTTAGTGATTTGGAAAGAAATGTGACACGATATCTACTGAGGGTTTGAATCAGTAAATAAAGATGGTGTTTGATTTTCTCTGCTATGATCACTTGTTGCAAGCTGGAGTCTCTCAGTGTCACATGTTTGATTTCAGAAGCTCTACGAAGGAGCGGTTGGACCAGAAAGTAATTGCTATTTAGTGAAGCATTTGTGGGCAACCTACGTCGTGTGCCAAAAGAACACCAGGCCATGGATAATAAGAGTTTAGAATCCCAAAAATATTTTAAAAGACACAAACTTAATGTGAAGAAAGGTGGTGCATCACCTTCCTTACAGACATCTGTAGAAGCTTTTGCAGTACCTCTTCCACCAGACTTAGAAAATGAAGATCTTCTGATGTTGGAGAACACGACTGAGAGAAAGCCTAACTATGACCAGAAGCAGTTGGAGAAACATTATTATGGAGAACAGGACAAGGTAAGGCAGACACCAGAAGAGGGCACCCATCCTCCCCAGTCTTTACTCCCGTGTTTCACTTTGTGCCCAGAAGGAATTCCTTTGTGTCTTTGGGCAATCTGCACTTGGGTCTAAGCAGAGGAGTACTTTTGGGATCAGGGCCAAGCAGTCATTTGTGTAACTGGGAAGATAGGTACCTGCAATTAATCTGCAGGCATAAAAAAATGCAGGTGTGAGAACCAGGATGGCAGCAGCCTAGCAGTATCTGTTTCATTGGTAACAATTAGCATACATTGAACAGAAATCCTAAAATCTGTTTTTTACTTAAGGGTCTGCTACCTGAAACAGGAATACAAAGAAAGGTTAATAATAACTTGCATTGAATATTTGACACTGAAAACAAATAGTTTTTAAGTCTGTGTCACAGTTGATGATGGTCCTTGAGAACGGTTAGAATGTACTAGCTAGTAAACATCGTAATGAAAATAGTGAGGAGAGGTTACCAATAACATTGTAAAATACCCGTCTCCAGTAACGTACTCTGTCTTTCTCATCTTGAAAGAAAAATCTGCTCTGTTTGATTACATCTGATAGATAGACATATTTTCAGAGGTGGCTATTTTATACAAAAGTGATAGTGGGAAACTTAAGTTTTACTTTTCAAAAAATCAGGTATAAATGTGCCTGGCCAGTTAGGATTTCTAAAATATTAGTGTTCTCAAAACTGCATTTCTAGATGCAGCAGTCAGACTGCAATGTGGAGAGCAGAACAGGGAGAGGAAACCAAGCTCATACTTATATACTTTAGCTGGACATATTTAACAGCAGGTGCAGCAGTTTTGTAAAGGGCTGAAAATTATTTGGTTTGTTTTCATGAAAATGAAAAGTCTGTGTTAATATCTGGCATGTGTATCAAAACCAAAAAACGACAACAAAACATGTAAAATAAATCACTCATATTCATCCATTAGCCTAGACTGAAATTAGGCAAAGAAAGAAGAGTCACGATGATCTAAAAGATTTTAGCCACATGTTAAGGACATTACATGAGAAAATGGTGCTTGTGTGTGCCCGAGTGGTACTGCAGCTACTTGCAGTTCGCTAGGCAGCGTGCTGGGCCTCTACTGGTTCACCAGGTAAGCTCACTTACTACTACTCACAAACTACTAACTAACACCTATATTAAATCAGTACTATAGTTGTAGAATAATGGTTTCCACAAGGCAAAGGAAGGCAGTGCTCCTGACACTGGACAGGATAGAGGTGGGAACTCAGGCAGAGCTCCCACAGAAGAACATCATGGTTCAGGTTGCAGGCCGCAAGGAATTCCTTGGCCTCTCCCTGGCAGCAGGGAGCTGTGCACGGTGTGAGCAGGTTGATGATCTGCTCAGGCGAGCAGCATGGCTGCAAGGGGAGGTTGAAAGGCTGCAAGGGGAGTTTGAAAGGCTGCAAGCTGAAGTGGAAAGGCTTAGGAGCATCAGGGAGATTGAGGAAGAGATTGACTGGTGGAGCCAGGCTCTGCCCTCTCTGAAATGCAAACAAGAATGGGAGCACCTGCCACCACCCAGCATCAGGGGCCCCCTGGACCATCTCTGAGGCAGGTTCATCGGGAGACACATCAGCATTGTACAAACCAAAAAGTCCATGGTCAAGGCAGCAAACTCCTGCCTTGCCCACCTCCCCCCGCCCCCTCGATGGGGAGCAGTGGCAACAAGTTCCTGCTCGGTGTGGCAGGAGTTTTGCCTCAGTTATCCCCCCAACCTCCCATGTGCCCTTGCAGAACAGGTATAACATCCTGCAAGTGCAGTGTGCCAATGAGGAAGATGAATCTTCTGTCTTGAAAGTATTCCCAGAATTAAGGAAGCCTAAGCCCAGAATCCAAACATCTTCCACTAAAATAAGAGACGAGTCATTGTTATAGGTGACTCCCTTCTGAAGGGAACAGAAGGCCCAATATGCAGACCTGACCCACTTCAAAGGGAAGTTTGCTGTCTCCCCGGGGCCCGAGTAAAGGATATGGTAAGGAAGCTTCCAACCCTCATACAGCCCACAGATTGTTATCCATTATTGACTTTCCAGGTAGGCAGTGACAATCTCAAAAAAAGAAAACTAAGGGCTGTCAAGAGAGACTTCAGGGCCTTGGCTCAACTGGTCAAGGGAGTAGGAGCAACAGGTAGTGTTTTCTTCTATCCCTCTTGTTGAAGGGACCGACTCAGAAAGGCTGAGGAGGACCCATCTGATCAATTCTTGGCTTCAAGGCTTGTGCCACCAGCAGGACTTTGTTTTTTTTGACCATGGGGAAGTTTTCTCAGCACTGGGTATAGTAGCAACAGATGGAGTTCATCTATCCCATAAAGGGAAAAAAACCATTGCTAAGGCCTTGTTGGAACTCAGCCTTGCAAGGGAGGTCAAGGATAACAGAAAGGGCTTCTTCAAATGTATTGCAGGAAAAGCTAAGGTTAGAGGCAATGTAGACCCTCTACTGAATGAGGTGGGTGCCCTGGTGACAGATGACACAAAGAAGGCAGAGTTATTAAATGCCTTCATTTTCTCTGTCTATACTGCTGAAGACTGTCCTCAGGAGCCCCTGACACCTGAGGCACCAGAGGACAGCATGACAAAGGAGTCTTCCCTTGTTGATGAGGACCGGGTTAAAGAACAGCTGGGTAATCTGGACATCCATAAGTCCATGGCTCCTGATGGCATGCATCCACGGGTGCTGAGGGAGCTGGCACAGGTCATTGCCAGACCACTTTCCATTATCTTCAGTATGTCACAGCAGACAGGAGAGGTGCCTGGGGACTGGAGGAAGGCAAACATCACTCCAATCTTCAAAAGGGGTAAGAAGGAGGACCCCAGCAACTATAGACTGGTCAGTCTCACCTCCATCCCCAGAAAGATAATGGAACAACTTATCCTTGGCAGTATCCGTAGGCATATCAAGGACAAGGGGGTGATCAGGAACAATCAACATGTTTTTATCAAGGGGAGGTCATGTTTGACCAACCTGATAGCCTTTTATGAGGACATAACCAGGTGGCTAGATGATGGTAGAGCAGTGGATGTGGTTTATCTTGATTTCAGTAAGGCATTTGCCACTGTCTCCCACAGCATCCTTCTGGCTAAACTGAGGCAGTGTGGTCTGGATGATCAGGTAGTGAGGTGGATTGGGA
>JANIJG010009828.1:34432-45165 GCA_024611175.1 Megaceryle torquata
GTAACTCTAAACACGGGGTGTTATCACTGCCAGCAGCAGACACTGTCTGTGAGAACAGGCTGCTGACTTCAGACAGTGCAGTTAGCCAGAAGAACTGAGCTGAAATGGAAAATCACTGAATAGAATTAGTTCTGTTCTCACTCAAACCAGGACAGATATGAAATCCAGCTTGATGCCAGTACATAAATTTTACTAAAGACTGATGAGCTGGAAAAGATGCCTGAAAGTTGTTTGGTTTGTTTGGTGTTTTTGGTTTGGGTTGGGTTTTGGGTTTTTTTATGGTTATTTTTTTTTTGGTTGGTTGGTTGGTTTTGATTTGGGTTTTTTTTTGTGGAAACAACTTATTTTTAAATTATGGAAAATTAATTGCAGTTTACCTTTAGCAGGCAGCAGAGCATACCCTGTACAACCAATATGAGGAAAAGATCCGACCCTGCATTGATCTCATTGATAGCCTAAGAGCTCTTGGAATAGAAAAAGATCTGGCTTTGCCTGCAATTGCAGTGATTGGAGACCAGAGCTCTGGGAAAAGCTCTGTACTTGAAGCCCTGTCTGGTATTGCTCTTCCTAGGGGCAATGGTAAGAACTGACCTTGTTTTTTCATCTGAAGTTCACTTTGATGAGGTGAAAGGGATTTTTTTTGTTGTTGGTGGTGTTTTTTTGTTTTTGTTTTGGTTTTGGGATTTTTTTTGTTTGTTTGTTTGGGTTTTTTTGTTTTTTGTTTGGTTTGGTTTGGTTTGGTTTAGGATTGGATAAAAATGACTGAGATTATAGCTAAATTCTGAGACTCCAGGGGCCTTCTCAGCTCTGGTTTCTAGTAGAAGAAATGGATGTGCAGGTGGGGCCCTGAAGGGTTACTCCAACAAAGCACAGGTTCTAAGTTGTCAAGAGACCAAGAATAAGAAAAGTATAATGTAGCTTACTTGTCCCCAAACTGTGGTCAGACCAAAAGAGAGTTCAGCAAGTATCAGTTTCACATGGAAGACTAGTTTTAAAAATTGCTATTGGGATTGGTTTGGATTTTTTTAACAAGATATTCTTACAGATACTTTTTTTTTGGGGGGGGGGGGGGGAAGTTCAAAGATCTCTACTGATAAACCTGTACTTTGGATCTTATTTTAGTCAGAGAAGATTGTTGAAAGACTCTGTAGATCAAGAAGATTCACTTTGCAGCTCTCTGCACATGTGTGTGTTCTGCACGTATTAGTTCTGCACGTTCTGTAAGAGTTGACAATGCTATCTAGTCTTTCAGGCTAGACTTGTGGAAAAGGTTTTCATAGGATGCAGGTTCATCACAGAAACAGGTTAACCAGAGAGGTGCCATCCTCTGTCTTTGGATGTTTGCAAGACAAGATGTGGCTTTACAGAGCCACGGTTGACCCCACCTAGTGCTGGTAACAGTCCTACTCTGAGCATGAAGCTGAACAAGAGCCCTTTGGCAATGTCTCTTGGAACACTTCTGTGTCCCTGTGCAAAGTACTCAACAAACCTGTATATGCAACACAGTCCATGGCTGTGTATCATACATAAGAACTGCTGAGAGAGTCTCCTCTGGTTTTGGAATTGCTGCAGGTATTGTTACTCGATGTCCCCTGGAACTTAAACTGAAAAGAATACCTGCCACCCAGGCATGGAAAGGGAAAATCTGCTTCAAGAACACAAGCACAGAGCTCCAGAATGCCTCTGAGGTAGAGAATGCAATAAGACACGGTGAGTTATACCATATTCCTTTCTTATGTGTCTTGTTCAATCTCCTCTGAGTCCTTCCTCCTCCTTTCCTAGGCTGAGCAGCAGTTTCCAGGCTAACACTGTGATATACAAGTTACACTAAGAGCTGAGTTCAGGCCAGAGGGTGTGGTAGCACAATACTACTTCTTACTTCTGTGGTGAAGATGATCCATGATGTTCCAGAAAAGCTCTGGCTGTTTTATCATATGGATGCTGTCTGCCTCATTTGGGGAGGTTACCCGTCAAATTGTAAACATGAAAAGGTCTAAATGATGCCTGTGATCAGTTCAAAAGCTCAGTGAATGCTTGAGGTGTCTGTGGCTGGAAATATGATTTTGGAGAAAGTTGCAAGAAGGCAGATTCAAGGGCCATATAGAGCTTCTTATCAGCTAGTGTAACCACAGCCTCAATCATTGACCTTCCCATGTCACAGCTTTACTTTTATGGTATTTCATGCTGCGTACAGAAACATTTTTTCTTACCCAAAGGGCAGTAAGCACTTGTCCTAGATGTGAAAGTTGGATTGTCCTTATTTCCTTGACTAACATAGCTCTGCAAGATTGTTGTTTGTCCTAATGTTTTTTCATCAGCTTTTCTATATATTATTTGGATATTTTTATATATCCTTCCACTTGTCTGAATAAGGTACGTGGTATAAATTGATTAAGCTAATAACAGAGCTGAAAATCTCTCATGAGAATGACTATGGGGTTTCCTTGCTTCTCTGTGCTCTTCACAGTTCAAGCATCACTGCCTTACAAGATCTTGGACAAATTACATGATCTCTACCTCTGTATCAACATGTGAAGAATATAGAATAACACCTATTTATCTTTCAAGGTAGCCAAGGGTTTATTAATGCCTACAAAGAGTCTTGCTGTTGAGGAAGCATTTCTACAACTGACCAATATTTTATGTGATCACTTTCATTGTGGTTTATTTACATGTATTTTGTCTGCATATGTGAGCGTTCATAAGTATATGCTCTGTAAAATATTATAGTTCACATTCCAAAAGGACTCCACGTATCCATGTATTGCATAATAATTTCCTTAGTTTTTTGCATAAATGGATTTACATGCATGGCTGGATGTGAAAAAAAAAAAAAAAAAAAAAGCCAAGCCTAAAAGCACCTTAGGTGGTAGTAGTTACTTTTCAAAGTAATTGTTTTCAGCTTCACTTTGATGCATTGTTTGAAGCTTGTATTTATTGACTTGCTCTTTTCTTCTTGCAGCCCAGGATGCTGTGGCTGGTACTGGAGGTGCCATTAGTGAAGAGCTAATTTCCCTAGAAATTTGGTCTCCAGATGTCCCAGATCTGACATTAATTGATCTTCCTGGAATTGCCAGAGTGGCTGTGGGGGATCAGCCAAAAGACATTGGGGAAAAGGTAAAACATAGTCAGATATGCTAACCTCTGCACAGGGTCAGTTCTGTAGCCTATCCCGTATACGAGCCTTTGCTGTAGGACACTGGGGTTATTATGGGCCTCTGAGACAGCAATAGAGCTACCTCAACAAACAAGCCTATTTTTTCAGGCAAGGGATTGCTGATAGAAACAGTGAAATCCAGGATCTCCCATCTGCCTTGTCATGCAGAAGGGAGCTGCCCACACTAGCTATGAAGGAGCCACCTCAGGTGCCTTGACACAGCCTACCCATGGCAGCATGGAATAACCTGGCCATATGGACCCTGAAGACAGTGATGCCCCAATGCCCCTTAGCTAGACCATGGTTTGGAAGATAGATACATCCCAAAATGAGTTGTCTCTTACCAGCTCTGTGCATGTTCTTGGCAAAGGTGAATGGAACTAAGTTCTTGCAAGCTCTTCTGGAGCAAGGTGGCAAACTGGCCCTCTTACAGGTTCGTTGCTCTGTCATCCCTTACTTATAGAGCACATCAGAATCAGACCCATTCTGTTTTTTCTCACCCCTTAAGGGATCCTAGCAGACCCTTTTTGAAATAAACAGAATATGCATTAAAGTGGAGGGGATCTCTGCCTGCTTTTAGAAGAAATGCTGCGGAATGCAAATAAAACTCCAGCTGGACAACCAGCTGTGAGGGAGATGTGCAGGACCTAGGTGCAATTTTTATCCTAAAATACCTTTAAATAGGAACTTGGAATAAGGTAACCTAAATTAAGCTAGACATGCCAACAAGTATGAAACAAGATTGGGTTGTCTGGGCTTTACTGTGTGGGAGAAGAATGATTTAATTTCACAATTAGTAATAGTCCTATTGTGTTCAGAAGGAAGCAGCAGGTGTGACATGATCCACACATTTCTGTCATCCTCAGCTGCCTACACACATGTTGCAGAGATGAATGCTATAGCATTGTAGTATTCTAGAAATTGGGATGGATGAGAAGTAGAAAAGAGAGGCACCTTTACCAAAACTCAGAAAAAAAGGAGTTAACTTACTTCAGTATAAGCACAATAGAGTGCTTTGCAGTACAATACAAACAATGAGAAACTCTTAGTCTGGCATTGAAACATAGAAACAATGCCAAATGGATGTCACCCGCACTTTGTTTTGGTTTGTTGGTTGATTGGGGTTTTTTTTCACAAATACTCCACTGAAATATAAGCCAAAGACACGTGCTCTTCTTTCAGAGATACAGATTGGAGATTTAACAGCATGTTCTAGCTTGCTTTCTTTCCATAATTGTATACCTAGACATCAGAACTTGTTTTTCTTACCTGTGATTATTTATGAAATATCTTTAATATTTCCATGATGAAAGATTATATTCATGAGAGGTTGAACTTTACATAGCCTTCAGGACAGGATTAACAACAGTCTGGTCTCATTCATGCTAGAAGTTTGGATTAATCTTGACACAGGAAAAGAGGCTGCATCCTTCTGCCGACCCATTTGCATACTGTCCTTTAGCACGTAACACTATCCTCAGTATATGGGACATTTAATGTCATCAGACAGTGGCTCATATTGCTAGAAATGGTCACAACCTACATGCAAGCATCTGATTTCACTGAACTTCATTACTGCTGTATTGCATTGCAGATCAAAATGCTACTTAAAAAAATCATTGGCTGCAAAGAGACACTCAATTTGGTAGTGGTGCCGTGTAATGTGGATATTGCAACAACAGAAGCACTGAAAATGGCTCAAGAGGTGGACCCCAGTGGAGAAAGGACACTAGGTGAGGTAATTTTCAAGCTACAAGTTGAAGTGCAAATCTTTTTTTTCCATGAACGACTGATGTTCTGTATTCCACACCAGATCTGTGAAATTAGCTACTAGAGGAAGGAAAAATAAACCAGCCTGAGTAAGCTATCTACAAAGCTCAAGGTGATCCAGTAGCTTTAAGAATCCCTCAGTACTGAGTCTTGCTGGCATTTATGTTACATATAATTGCAAAATTAACATCTCAGAGTTACTGACAGGAAAGCTTTGCTGCTGCCTGTTAGAAAAGGTTTGCAAGGCAAAAGGTGTGGTAGGAGGGCAACTGTAAAGAAAGTTTTATAGTGCAAAGCCCAGGAGCTGAGAGCTTTCTAGGAGAGAGAAAACAAAATGAAGAGAATTTGCTTTATAAAACATGGTACAGTGATATCTTTCTCTAGTGGTATGGTGTCCTACTGCATCTTTCCCACCTTTAATTTCTGTGCTTGACTAACTTTCTCTTTGGGTAACTTCACAGGGATCCTCACAAAACCTGACCTGGTGGACAGAGGAACCGAAGAGGCTATCATTAAAATAATACGAAATCTGGTTGTCCCCCTTAAAAAAGGCTATATGATTGTGAAGTGTCGTGGGCAGCAGGACATCCACAACAAACTGGCCTTGGCCACTGCAATCCAACAGGAGAGAACATTCTTCGAGACTCACAAACATTTCAGGTACTTCTTGCAGAAAGAACCAAATCAAAAATGTATTAAAGTCACTTGAAAGCTTCCTGTTGACTAGCTGAGGTTTAAATTAGGGTTACAAAGAAGTATTAATTATACTCACTATTTGTTATTGCCCAAGTAGTGCTGTGTTCCAGGAAGCCAGAAGAATTTTACATGTCAAATAAACAATTTATTTTGGATGCATGTTCAATACATATCTCTCCTTAACTCTGGGAGAAGTGCAATGAACTTCAGAAGATCACAGTCACAAAGAATTTAAGTTGAGCATCTAAGCACTGCAAGTCAAGCACAGAAGTATTTCTATTCACTGGAAAACACAATGAAACTCAGCATGAGAAAGGATACTGCCTGTGCCAAGGGCACAGATTTCCCTGGAAGATGACTCAGCAGCAAATCACTCATAATACAGAGAATGGCAGGTGAAAAGGGGTTTGAATCAGTGTACTTCACACTGGGAGAAATAAAACATCAGTATATGAATCTCCTGTATTTTATATAGAATTTGCTATTTTCAGAGTCTTCTCTGTTTCCCTTTTCTTATCCAGTAGCAGTAACTGTCAAACCACTCTTGCAATAAGAGCCATGGTGCCTGGAGATCCCAGGGCTGCTGCTGCATCTGTACTAGCATTCCCCAGAGGGCCCTTACTTTACTCAATTTGTGTAGTAGAAATAGTGAAAACAGTGCTATGTCCTTCCCCTTCTATGCAAAACCACCTTTTCCTCTTTTTTGCAGCATTCTTATGGAAGAAGGAAAGGCTACTATCCCTTGTCTGGCAAAGCAGCTCACAAATGAGCTTGTGAGACATATTATTGTAAGTAACAGAGGTGCCATACAAAGCTGTTTGTATCAGTTACAATCTGAAAATAAGTTCAGCCCTCCAATCTTGGATTGCAATTGATTGCAATTGGATTGCATCTTTAAATGCATAGTCCTTAATTATCCTTCAATCCAACAATCTGAGAACAAGTTGAACTGAGAGTTAGACTGACATAAGCCCACACTCTAACCTTGGATTTGCTTTTAAGATGAAGGTTGACAATACCCAACTACAGAATAGGCAAATTTCATCTACTTGTGACTCATAACTCCTTCCTTTTCCTTGGCAGCCATGGTATTTCTTTTAGTTTTTGAAGAGTGTTGATTGTCTGGGTGACAAGTTTTATTATATTCCTATATTAAGATAAGTATATAGGGGGTTATTTTATATATTTTATATACACTTTATTTTATATTCTTGTATCTGTAAGTAATATATCTTATTCCATTAAGGAAAAATGCTAAAATACAAGGAGCTTCTAAATTCAGTCCTGAAGTAGGAAAAAAGTATGTACTCATGTAATACCTATACCTATATAAAACAGGCAACTAAAAAGTTGTGTTCAACCAAGTATTTATCAGGAATGGAGGGGCCAGTACATTCCTCACATCACCACCTCCCTGGCACAACCTGTGAGGACATAGTTCCTAGCTGTAGGTGAAATTTTGCCCTGGACTGCAACTAGTCCACTGGTCTCACAGTGAGGTCCAGATGGATTTCTCAGGGAGATCCTAGCCCCCTGCCTTCTCTCAATGAAGGCCATAATTGCACTTCCATGCTATCCCACTATCACGTGTGAGATGCAAGGAGCTCTTGGACTCCTAAGAGCAGCAAAGATCATGTGCAGGTGTAGGTCACTTTGACAGATTATGTTTTCCTTCCAAATCCAAACATGTTCAACCTACCTAAATGTCCTGCATTACTGTTTACCCCCCCAGAAAACTTTGCCAGCACTAGAGAACCAAATACGTGAGGTCCTCCAAAGAACACTACAGGACCTACAAAAGTATAGAAGAGGCACACCCAGCACAGAATCCGAGAAGCTGTTTTTCCTCACAGATGTAAGTATCAGATTGGTTTGGTCACGGAGCAGAGTGAAGAAGTAAATGTGGGAGAAAAGGAAATGACCTAAAGTTAGCAAACCAGTAGCATGGACCACCAGGAAGCTAGAACACAGGATGTTCCATCTAAATATGAGGAAAAATTTCTTTACTTGTGAGGATGACACAAGATATTCAAAACCCACCTGGATGCATTCCTGTGAAATGTGCTCTAGGCAAGCCTGCTTTGGTGGGAGGAGGGAACTAGATGAGCTCTGGAGTTCCCTTCCAACACCTACCATTTTGTGATTCTGAGGTATCTGTCACTGAAGTGTTTTGAGAGTAACATAGACAAACTTCTGGCAGGAATACATCACACCTGTGAAAATAAGGGATCACAGGAGCTCATGGACCCTTCTAGCATTTTTTTTCCTGTGATTATGTGACAAGAGAACAAATAACTACTCAACTGACTGGTCAAAATCAAACAGCTCAGAGAAGGAAAAATTACACTTCTGGCTGACTGACATTTTGAAGTGTTTCCACTGTTTATAGCACACATAAGATCAAACACATTCCCAATATCAAAATACGGTTTGCAAATCTAAGTGTCTTGTCTTGGGGAGCTATGGCCTCATAGTAAGCTTTCAGCAGGACAGCAGAGGTGCTTATGAAGGCTCATCAGCCTTCAAAGACTTCATACAAGTCTGGTCAATTAGAATTTAGTAAATGGTTCTAAAAAAAATCAAAACCCAAAACCAAACAATCCACAAACAAACAAAGACAAGAACATAAATTCCTCCTCTACCTGTGGTAGTTTTAGGAAAAAAAACCAAACCAACAAACAAAAACAAAACCACAGAAAACCACAAACAAACAAACAAAGCTACAACAAAAACACACACACAAAAGGAAAAAAAAAAACAAAACAAAACAACAAAAACCACTCCAAAAACCCACAACCCAAAGGACATTCTATGAAACACTCATGAAAGGATGTTTTCAATAATCCATCTCCCTGCTTTAACATCAAATGATTGCAAACTTACTCACATGGAAGCCAGTCTGAAGAAATGAAAAACTACTATATCACTTGCTTGTTCTTCAATTCATTACAGTTGATCAAATTATTTAACCAAGACATCTCTCAGACAATGCGTGGAGAGGAATCATTGTTTGGAAATGAAGTCAGACTGTTTGCAAAAATCCGTAGAGAGTTTCAAACGTGGGCAGTGCTTCTCCTAGAGTGTGCTGCAAAGGGTAAGCATCACTTGCAACTAACCTGATATTCCATGCCCTTGCTTTTAAATCAAGACACAGCATCACTGAACAGGTTGTTTTCAAAAAGGTGAAAAACAAGAAGATAGGAGCATTCATCTGTTGTAGTGTTAGGCAAGTTAAGCTTTGGTCTCTGGAAAGAAAGACCCAGCTTGCAATAAAAAAAATGTCATTATGGAGATCAGTGGGTGTCTCTGTTCTCCCAGCAAAGCAGTAAAATCAGGACTGCAGACCCTTGCACAGAATTGTTTGGTGATTCTCTGAACCATTCTTCTAAATAACAGAAGCAAAAACAACACCAACACTAATTAGTAATGATGATGATGATAATAATGCATTCAATCTATTCAATAAATTTGTTATAATTCTATTACTGTTATTATTTTTAGGAATGTTTTGGGATTTTGGTCTTTTTTTTGTTCTACTTTAGCTTGAGGTGTGGGGAAAGAAATTCTAAGTAAAATATATGTGCATATATGTGAAAAGAGACAGACAGACATTTGTGTATGTCAATGTCTCTTATGTCTCATCCATAAAGTACCAAGCCAATCAACATGACTTTATGGAGAGCAAGACAATGAAGACACAAAGAAATAGACATAAAAATGTCAGAAAGCACTAGTAGAAACTGAGTTGCAGAAGATACACAAGGCATCATGTGGCAGCTGAGTCACAGTGGGGAATCCTCTGGGCACTTTCAGGTCATGCCCATTGATTTAAACTAGGGCATCTGACTTCACAATAGGATCAGGGTAGCAGCACACAGCAGATCTTCACGGCACAGCTCTTGCTGATTGTATGATACCTCAAAATCATGTGTACATGCTCATGTGAAGTATTTACATGTGCAGCAGACTTCACTTACATAGCCTGGAAACTAGAGGTAGATGTAGTGAGCCCTTCCACAACAAAAAGCATTCTTATCAGCCACAGGTAGGATTTCTGAAGGTACATAAGAATGTCAAATTGTCAATTATGTCAAATGATTCTGTTTAATTTCAGCCTACTTGTGATGAATGAAAGCATTAAAAATAACAGTTACTTTGGATATTTGAAGCCTTAAACTTCCAGTAAAAAGCTGGTAGATGTTCTTGTGTCCATGTTACAGCTTTGTACTACCCTATCAAAACCCTTAGAAACATCTTTACCTGACTATGTGAACTAAATCAGTGGGATATACCTCATTTGAGATGACAATTTCATATAATATCAATAAAAAGATAATGACTGTGATAAATAAAAATAGTTAGTCAACAGTACATTCCTTGGAATGAGACTGTTTAGTGAGTTTGGGGTTTTGGTTTGTTCTGGGTTTTTTAAAACTCAGACGTGACTGGTAATGGTCACTTCTGTGAGGGTAGCAATTCCAAGAACCAGTATTTTGGAGCCTCATTGTAATTTCTGGATTGCTTTCTGTCAGTTAGATGCTTGATCCGGTGGCTTGATCCAGGTAGCTCATTCACTGAGTGATACTGTCTGTTAGCTCAGTTCTGCTTTAACAGTATTTCCTGAAAGATCTCAGTACTTGTTCTTTTCAAGAGCATTTCAAACAGGATAAATAGATTTCCCTCTTAAATCTGAAATTTATAATTTGAGTGATTTAGTAGTAAAGCAATGTTATTTTAATATTACAGTTAAAAAAAATGTACCCAGTAAAGTGTGGAAATATGAAGACCAGTATCGTGGACGGGAGCTCCCAGCCTTTTCCAATTACAGGACATTTGAGGACATTATAAAAGAACAAATCATACAACTGGAGGAGCCATCCATTGAGATACTGAACAATGTGATTGGTATGTCTTGGAGGCCACATGAGGCTGTTGTATGGGAGATACGGGTGAGCCTTTGTCATGGTTTAGGGTCAGGGCGGCCCCTTAGACCTGTAACAGACACTCTCTGTTAACCCCTCTCCCTCCCCACGGGGGAAGAGAAAGGGAATAAGGGAGAGAGACTTAGTGATTAGAAAAGGAAACTAGAACAGCTTTAATGATAATAATA